>VNWY01000033.1:0-122331 GCA_009869845.1 Pseudachorutes palmiensis | reverse complement strand
TCCGCCGCCTGCTCAAACTGTATTCCAAGTCCAGCAGCAGCCTTCTGGACCAGTCCAATATGTCCAGCAGCAGCCTTCTGGACCAGTCCAATATGTCCAGCAGCAGCCTTCTGGACCAGTCCAATATGCCCAGCAGCAACCGCTAAGCTTTGTACAACAGGCTCAGAATGTTCAGCAACCAGCGGTCCAACAGGATGGATCCCCGAATGTGATCACCGTCCAACAAACGCCAATCCAAAATGCCTCAATGTTGATCCAACTGTCGCCACAATCTCAGATTGTCCATGTAGTCCCACAGGCACAAGGGACTACAGCTTTCCAATACCTCCAGCAACCACTGCCACAAAACGTTTTTGCACCAACTGGAGCAGTGTTCGGAATGCAACCGTCTCAACCCATCTCTCCGTTAATCCCAAACTGGGTTCCGTATCCGGGGCAGCCATTTCCGTATGGTATTCCTACCTACCCACTGTTCAATGTGCCGGGATACCCAGAATTGCCAGCTCGGGGTGAAGCTTCGCCCTTGGCTATTGGCCATTTGAACAGCATCGGTGTCAACTACAGGCCACTTCCGTCCATTACCCATCCTGTTAACATCTTCCCTTCAAGAGGTAATCAGGTTACGAAAATGAAATCCATCATGTTATTTTACAATTATTATTATACAATTTATTTATTGAGCAGAAATTGGAGATGGGAAAAACGTGAACGTCGACGTGGAGGCGCTGGCTCGCGCCTTGCGTCGAAATTGCTCATCCGACTTCCTACGAGATAAGTTTACGCCTCTTCCATCTCTTGCTCATCATTACCGAGCCGGCTGTGATTTCACCTCCCGCTGGTCAACTCCGCATCGAGCATTTTCGCATGACCCAGATCGTCGTTGCTACCGTTTTGAAAACCCGCTCCCACGCCAATACATTGAAGAACTGGACAACCTCCGCTGTTGGGGGGACAAGTCACGATTTGACCGGTACGAGAATCCGTCTGGGAAACGACAACAATATTCCCTTTTTGACCGGGACATGTACAACCCTGTACCTCCAACACGAATCAGTGGACCACCACGTCAGAACTCAAGGACTGATGTCAAATCGTATCACAGTCGAACCAAAGAGTACCGCTCAATCCTCCAAACCACAACGGCCAACTTGATCCGTTTCCCTCGGTCACACCACGCTGGGTCAACAAACAACTGGTTCAGCCGACGATCACGAGACCGCCGTTGGAAAGATGTCGCCTCAGATGCGACTCCATTCATCGTTGAAGTAGAGCAAGAAGTTGCGCCTGATGCGAGCATCTTGGAGAAGGTGGGAGCTAAGCGCCCCCTTCGAGACTACGCTGAACTCCGTCCAAAAAAAGCAAACGCAAATGAGGCATCTCGACCTCGGATCGGAGGGGTCTTCAAATCCCGTGTTATCCAGACAAAACCAGAGTACTACTGCAAGCCAAGTCTCCATGAACTAGATGCTCTGACCACCTCATTTGGAGAATGTATTGTGTCTGGATTCGAGATCGGACATCTCCACTGGGGAAAAGTGACCTTTCATGATCGCTTCGACGTAAGCGGACTTGACTTGGACACGGCAGGTAAATAGATCATATATAAAAATAAAAAAAAGTATAAGTGCCAATGACCCATTGGTTTTTTAGTTGTATTTGGACACAAAACCCTTCAAGTGTACCCACCAGGCTGTCCTTTTCCACGAGTTGGGAGTGGCCTCAATCGACCAGCTACTGTGATCCTTCGTGATGTTTACCCTACAAATGCTATTAGCAAACGGACTGTTCAAGGACCCAGCTAAACTCCGACACATGAATTTTGAAGACAAACTCCGACTGAAGGTGATGAACATGGGCGGAACATTTGTGAAGTATGATCCAGAAACTGGAGATTGGACCTACAAGGTACTATTTGCGTCGCTCTCTCTCTCTCTGTGAACTAAAAATACTTTTTTCATTTGTTGTAGGTCCCACACTTCCTTCCAAATGCGATGAGCCCTGGGTTGTAAATGGGAACTGCTAAGAAGTGCTGTGGTGCTATAATTTGAACATTAATTTTGAACCATGGTTGAGCTCTTAAAATTAAACTCCGTTGATTTATTCTACAAAAACTGGAAGTTTGGAGAGAAATGTGCAAAATGGTACAAAAGTGTAAATGTCCTTTTCTTCCTGTAAATATACGGTGCTGTCAAAATACTGAATTGTGAGGTTTTGTGAGTTTGTGATCTAATGTGCTCTTTGTAAATATAGAATGTGTAGCTTCCGGTTGTACAAAGTTATGATACTGTTGTGACTAGATTAAACTCCCGTGATTAGTTAGTGACAAAATGTTCTCAGTCTCCATCTTTCTTTGTTTGTGTAGCTCCTGCTGCTCGTTTCTTTTTGGCTTGCGTCTTGGCGGAGGTACTTGAGTCTCTCTTTTTCCTGTGGATTGTCCGCAGACTCACATTCGTACGACGCCAGACAGAGAGCTAAAAGGTTAAAAAAATTAGTTAAAACGATCATTTTTACAATTAAGTGTAACGATGTGTAACGATTTGTAACGTGTAACGATTCGTCTTACCGGTTTCTCCGAGTACAGGTGTCTGTTTGTAACGCGTTGAGAACACTTTGGACTTTTGTAAAGGGACATGTCACTTGCTGCCAGGCTCCAACTTCCGTCACTTGCTTTGCCAGTTGCCAGAATTTCTCAAAATTTATATATCCATTGGGCAATCTATAAGGAAAGTAAATTAAAGAATTGAAACTGCTCATGCGCTCATCCACTTACTTAGAGGCACATGCTTCATTGAGGAAATACATGTCCTTGACAAGTAAAGAAAAGAATGGGATCACAATTCGTTCTCTCTCGTCTGTAGCTCCAACGGCACGCCAAACGGCTGCCTGCAATGGAAAAAAAGTTAGCCTTGTGTAGCGGTGTCGAGCGTAACTTGATTGCAGCAGTGACAGTTGAGTGCGCGCCTTACCTTCAGGGTTGCCCTGTATGAAGTAAAATTTGAAGAAGGGTCCATTTGATGTTCTAAAATTGACAGTTGAGTGCGATTAACTTTGGCCCATGTTTTCTTCAACCGAGCTACCGGTGACATATTTAATCCAGCCACTAACGCCATCAAAGAATTAAAGTTTCCAATATTGAAGCATTCCCTTGCTGCTTCGATCCAAAATTCCAATATACGAATCCTCAATTTCTTCTTCTCAATCTAAAATGTAACAAAAGAAAGGAAAAGCTTGAAAAATGAAGTCTATTAGAGAGCTTTTACCTTGCAGATCTCAGTGGCCACAAAGAAAGAGAGTCGATTGAACCACATCACGTAAGATTCCAGATTGCGTGTTTTCTTTGTCTCCTTCCATTTCCCATCAACATCCTTTGAAAAGGCCTAAAATAAAAGTAAAAGCATTTTGAAGACATGCAGGTCACGTCTTTATTACTGAGGGACTCACTTGGACGAATTCCTCTGGCCCGATGTGGGACAATCTCTCCAATTCCACATGTGTCAGTTGTTGTGCCAAAACTGCAGGATTTGAGCAGATTCCCAATATCGATACCTAAGAGGAAAACCTCATAAAAATTCGAAATTCGGTTTACGATTTTAATAACAAATGATTACGGTGGCGTTGATTGGTTGAGAGAGCGGGGCGTCGATGGAAAGACGATGAAGGAAATCCTCATATCGTTCCAACTGTGTCAGTCTCGTCAGCAATGAACTCAAAAGAGAAGAGACGTCTTTCCGAATCTGAAATTTAGAAGTAGAACAGGAATAAAAATTAAATTAATTGACTATTCACGAACTCACCAATGGATGCACTGTCACACATTTTTGGGTGATGGTTCTCACATGACCCATCATACGCTCATCCCTGAAATCGTATGGGAAAAGATCCGCCCACTCTCCCAGGAGACTGACGACTCGAGCAATTATGGCAGTTTCCTTTGCTGTTACGAATTTGTTCGAATGGTGCGAAGTAGCAAGAGCGAGTCTGAAGACACGTCCAAGGAGGTCATGGGGTCGAATGTAGAGTCGGGAGCAGAGAAGAAAGGCAAAGAGAAAGGAACGTTGGGGATAATGCGTCTGCGTAGGAACCAAGTGCTGAATTAACGCGTCCAAACTACCGGATACGAGAACTCCTCCAGTGTACATGAGACTCTGAAAATGAATCAAATGTAAACGTACGTCATGATGCAAACAGCGTCCAACTTACTAATTGGGAATGTTCTGATTGGATAGTTTGACCTTGGTGTGGCGAACGAAGGTGTGCCTGCAGAATCGGAGTTGTCCCATTGGTCCCCTTCTTCGGCCCTTGACTTAATTGAGGCGAGTCGGGTGATGGGCACGGCGTCCCAAACAGACTTGGCTAAAAATTAATCAACAAAGACATTCATAATTCTACAAAATCAATTAAAAAATCAGGTTAAAAAACAAGCTGCGAAATGAAATAAAAAACAAGCGGAGAATCCTTTATTTTTTTAGTATGTAACTCAAAGGAATGTTTCGTAAGAGATTCGAACTTTTTCTGAAGGTTTCAGAATTGACTTTGGCTTGGTAGAATGGTTATGGCGGACACTGACCCGAGGGGATGGAGATGAAGAATACGAGGAGCTCGTTGAAGTTGAAGTGGACTCGGTCCGCTCATGGTGCCTTCGTTCCTGACTGGGTGAGGAGAAGTGCGCCGACGCAGGGAGTGTCAGACGTTCCAGTTGTCTCCCAATCGTTCCATCATCATCCGTTTTCCATACCTCAGTCGTCTTGCTTTGGAACTCGTTGTCTTCCTCGACTTCCTTCAAGCGCTCATCTACAAGGATCCCGTGCTTGTCCCTCAACGTCAGGACCTCAGTTGTCCTCGTAGTTGACTTTGTATTTACCGTCGTCTCCAATTCCACCGGAGCCTTGAGGATCCCAGCTCTCATCAGAATTTCATTCAAGAGCTCCGAAGGTGGAACTCGGCCTGCAATTAATGCCTTCTTGATCCTCACTCCTTCCTCTCCGTTGAGGGTCACGGGGTAGCCATTGACCATAAGGATCTCCTCTGTTTGGAAATTAGTGCTCTTCTCACAGTCAATGACACGCGTCCCTTTCCCAGCTAAAGATTCCACTTTACGTTGGATCTCTAGGTCATCTATAGCTTCCAATGGCTCCATCCCTATCAAATAACAGTTTCAATTTACACACTCTCGCTAAAAACTCGCGCATTGCATAATATATAATGTTTGTCCCATGTGAACTGAATAATAGTGTGAAGAATCACTTTATCAGCGTCGTATACCTCAAGTGTGACACAATATTTGCCTTATGTCTTTATCGTCGTGGGTGCGTGTGTGCGTTGTTTAATGGCTATGGGTCATGGACCGTATCCTCGTTCCTGACAACAGTTGATGATCCCTATCTGCTTCTCGTCTTCATGAGATTTTCTGGATTCTTCCGTCTTCTTCTTTCCCTTCAATCATCGTCTCCAGTGCAGCAGAAATCATCGGTTTTCGGTTTACACTGAAAGGGGAGTAGGCTGGTGGTAATCCAACTTCCGTAATAACTTCCTCACTGTTTTGTTTGCACAAGATAAAGCATTAAAAAAGACGGAAGAAGAACGCCGCACGTGTCGATGAGGGTTCAAGGAACGACCAAACTGTTCCAACTCACATTAAGTTTTACGACCGACCGAGTATATGCACAGCAACAGGGAATTAAGGCAACTAACCAAAATAAGTCATACCTTGAAAGCTGTTGTTGCTTGATTAGTGGCCTTGTTAATGCGTTGCGTCGTTAGAAGAGCATGGATTCCTGGGTTGACGCGTCCTCAGGTGTGTTCCGCCTGTTAATTATTTATGCACCACCAGCACTTTCATACAAAAGGGAGGAGCACTTCCGTCTCTGGATGCACTGGGAGCTCAGGAATTTGATGGTCACCGTCACAGCTTTACAATCCGAATTCGGGGAGTTCACTCTGACGAGAGAAGAAGCACGACCACCACACTGTCCCCCATCATGAACTGAAATGACCGCAGACAGGGCTAAAGGAGAACAGAAAGTTGTTAAGTGGTCCGAGCCAGACTGACGAAGCAACTTATTGCGATGACTCACGTTAACCGCTGTACGAATTCAGTGAAGACCACAAGAACCAACGCAAACAAGTATAGGCTCTGCTAAAGTTGAAGATGAGATTAGGCCTTGTGGTAGTGGTGTGTGGATGCTCTGCAAAAAAAAATGTAATTCATATCATTAGCATAAATCATTCTAAAATAACAGGCTCTAAAATTACATTGGAAGGCTACTGAAACGAAGGGATAAAGTGGATTACCAAAAGTGGAAATCCAAACACTCCGTAGGGAATGTGTGCACTCGCAAGCGATCTCAAATGCAAAGTGCTTCTGCACTTTAATTAAACTAAACAGACTACGGAATTTGTAATGTCGTCGCCAAAAGCGCTATAAGCAAAGGTCACCGTTAACTGAACTCGAAAAGCTTTTATTGCATTATAACAAATTACATTAAGTGGCCGAGCAGGCTTGAGAGCCTGGGAGTGTTTGTCGTGAGTTAATTTCCGTAAATGGACTACTACCCGACGCCCAAAATTTTATGCTAATTTAAGGCTTGTCTTGTTCCATTGTTTTTTCTAATCTTTTATGAACATAAATCAAGCGTTCCTTTCACACAGATTGAAATATGATTCTCTGCAATTTGCTATAAAAGAAACCTTGGACTTCGCTGGTTTTACTATCAGCAAAACCTTGCGCGGAATAGTGAAAAGGAAGCCTGGAACTTCTGGAACTTCTGGAACTTAGATAAAAACATGAGAAGAATCTCTCCAGGGACTTGGAATCTCCTAATGATTCGACTATATAATAAGAAAAGGTTGACAATTCTCATAGGATTTCTGGAATGAAATATTACTGGCCTACGGCCAGGAATTATACCAAATAATCGCTCACCGCACGACCGCACGACCAAAATAAATTCGCAAAACTACGCCACAAGGCTATGACCTCTATCACCTCTTCTGTGGGAAGACACTGCAGATTGAATGCGACAAAACAAAAGAGGGAAACCCTGAGAGCCAATTGCTAGACGACGTGCTTGAGCGGTTTCCAGACTAGATTTGTAAGAAGCCCAAAGGGAAGCGGTTGCGAAAAAGTTGTGACAGCGGTGATTATGATTAAACGGTAAAAGCGCCGGGTAGACACGCGAGAAAGTTATTGGCATGAAATAAATTCATATGCATACCCTGTTGTAGCTTCCAGCAGCCTGGTTTCTAAGTCCTGGTGCTGTGGAGTCTATTGAACTGAGTTCTTATTGATTGTCAAATCAACATCAGAGAGCCAGGCACGGCCACCGTTGATGTCTTTTGCTTCTCTCCGACTGAGGAAGGGAGACGCTTTACTTTCTCCTTATCTGCTTTCTGTCAGCGATATTGGGCTTTTCTCATAAAAGATGTGGAGAATCGTTGTTTTGAAATCGCTGCAAGTACTTTGAAGGAGAGTGGTCTGGTGACTGGAAGGAAGGGGAAATAATGATCATATTCTTCTTCGTCTTCTGCTGGAAAAGTCCATTCCAACTCCCCCAGTACCCGGTACTCCCTTTATGCATCTTGCACAGAAGTCTTCCTGTCTGGGAAAGGATACAGCTGCCTCGCCCACCGGAATCCATCCGAAATTCTCCCGTGGAAGTTCTAACCATGGAACGGGAAGATCGGGAAAATCCACCCTAACGAAATAAAGAAGATGAGGGTAGAAGGGTGTGTAGAATATTGAGTCATTTGATGACTCATCACAATAATCCAACTTACCATCATCCGTCAATCAACGTAGTTTCTCAATAGTCTTACAGGGATCCAATGAAATGGGAGATCCATCCTGGTCTGGGAGTAGAACGATCAATTAGAAAAGCAACTAACGTATCTCATAGACCACAATTCCATACCAAAATTACCTTTGAAATTCACATTACGCGTTTAGTAATGTTGAATTCCTTAGCGTTTTTCCAAAAATGGGGGATTAAGCAATTAAGGCTTTCATGCGTATAGCCATGTAGCCAATCGTAAATGAAGTTTGGCTACGCTACCCACGTCCTAGGTCAATTTTAATTGAGTGCATGGAGGTACTCTTATTAGATTTTACCACATTTTGTACAATTCCAATAACGTTGCAGTCATTGGTCTAACGATAAATTATTTTCAAACTTTCCCGCATTCTTGCGACGTCGCTGAGCGTAAAGAGTAAGAACATGTTTTGAGCGGCATTTCCGCGCGGTGCGGCGACCATCTTAGAACTCAAATTCAAGTTGCAAATTACCAAAGAGTCACTCGACAGGTGAAAATAAATTCAAAACGGGATTTAAATGCTGAATTCAGTTACAAAAAACATAAATAAGTGGCTCAAAAATATCAAAACACTTTTTTTAAAAAAAAAAAGAAAAAATAATAACTTATTGTGGTGAAACATAGTTGAATTATTTTTATCCTTATTTCAACTCCGGATTTGTGAAAATAAAGTTTTCAATCAAAAAGGTAATTAGTAGCACTCGAATGAACTCATTTCCGCAGGATAAATTATAATTACTTTTACTAATCTTGGATAATTATTCTTTATATTTATCTATGTCATATCGTTTATATCTGAAACGAATTTTATCATCGCTAAAGTCATTTGTAAATTACTTTGAGCGTGATTGATTGGGATGCGGGATTGTGCGGAATGCCGCACCAGGAGAGGGAGAACAAGTTCTTAACACCTGTGACCGGTTGTGACGAATTCACCGAAAATTCAATAAAGATTCACTGAAAATTCAACAGTCCAGTAAACAAGCCTTAACCTAGTGTTATTCTACTTACCCTCTGATAGGTATACGGTGGTTATAAACTATAAAAATTGTTGGCATTTTTTAACAATTTTGAAAAATTGATATTGACATGGTTCTTTGGTAAAAGGGAAGTTTAATCTGCTTGTTTTTTTATCTCTAGGTTTTCGGAGTTGTTCCAATTTGTTGAGAGTTTTAGAATTTTCTAGTTCCAATTCGGTTTGACTTTTACGTTTGGAATTTTAAAATCCAAGATGAGTAATCCTACCAAGGACAACCCTGCGAAAGCGGTCACGGTGAGTTCTTCAGTGCCGTCAGAAGCCCATTTTTGGTATTTGACTTTTATTACAGGCGACACAGGCGAAAGACGTTCCACTAACGGAAGGAAGCGTATGCTCGTAATTTCATATTTCTATAGAATCAAAATGAATTCCGTTGTCTTGTGTGTTAGACTTCTAAGAAGACTAGTGCTGAAGCAATTCCGGAAGAGGAGAACAAGGACGATGCAGAGGTCATGAGTCCCACGGGATCAGATGAAGAACTTGATAACACAGTGGAACGTGAAAGCTGGGGAAGCAAGCTATCCTACATATTGACATTGGTTGGATATGCCGTCGGGTTTGGAAATATTTGGCGATTCCCGTATCTCCTTCAGGAGAACGGTGGAAGTAAAGTAACCATACCCCTAACGTTTAATATCAATGTGGAACTAATCTCTGGTTCTTTGCAGTCGTTTTCCTTATCCCATACTTTGTTTCCGTCTTGTTCATGGGTGTTCCAATCTTCTATTTGGAGCTGGCCGTGGGACAGCGTCTTCGGAAAGGCCCTGTTGCAAGCTGGCACGAAGTCTCTCCGTACTTGGGTGGGATGGGACTCACGACAGGAACGACTTGCGTTCTAGTGGCACTCTACTACAATACCCTTGTGGCTTGGGTCATCTCTTACATCATGGACGTAAGCTGTGAAACGCTGTAACGGATTAGTCTCTAACCATGCATCCTTTTTTTACAGTCTTTTCATTATCTTGGCTACGAAAGTTGTAACACTGCAGTTAAAGGAGGATTTAAATGCGATGGAGATGACATGAACAACACGGAATGTCAGCTCTGTGATGTAAGTTTTAACTTTTAGCTTGAAATTAAGATGTGTAAGCTGACGTTTTTCTTAGCGTGCGGGTCACAGTCAGTACTACTGGAACGAGCGAGTGCTTAATATTTCTAGTGGAATTGAAACACCTGGTGATTTCAATTATTGGATCCTTATTTGCCTCATTCTTGCATGGATCGTCGTTTACGGCATTCTCGTCAAAGGGATCAAGGGGGCGGGGAAAGTTGTGTACTTCACAGCTCTGTTTCCTTACATCGTTCTGCTCATTTTCCTTATTCGCGGGCTCCTCCTTCCCAACATGTCCAACGGATACGCAGTCCTATTCACACCTCAAGTAAATGACCCCATTTTTCGGCTTCGTTGTGTCACATTTGCTTGTATGTTTCTAGTGGGAGAAGCTTGCAAACCCTGTGGTATGGAAAGTTGCAGCTTCGCAAATCTTCTTCTCCCTTGGAATTGGCTATGGCTGTCTAATTGCTTTTGCTTCTTACCTCAAACCCAACAATGACTGTATCCTTTTCTTTATTTCAATTATCATGACTATCTTTCAATTTTTTTGTACTCTTCCAGGTCACTCTGATGCTATACTCATTGCGATAATCAATTGTGGAACCTCCGTCTTTGCTACATTGACCATGTTCCCATTCCTAGGTAATTCTTCCGCCTTTTACAACCACATGTATATAATTGCATGTAATGTTGGCTACTTGTTCTAGGCTCCCACGGGACAAAAGTCTTTGAGACTTGCAAGTCAAAAAGACAAGAAGCACTACTAACTGCGTTTGGATTCGCAGCCATTGACGAAGTCTATTTCCCTGATGATGGTTTGATAACTCATTACGTCAAAGACGGAATCGAATATGAGACTACTCCACCATTTGGACTCGACCTATCGAGAGTCGACAATTGCACACTTCGTGGTTCAATTGAAGCTGTAAGTCCCATCAGAGTCCCATCACCAGAAATTAAGCCAGTGCCGAACCCTCTCTACAGTGTCATTCTGGTTACTTTTTAGTCTGCATCTGGAACTGGATTTGTTTTCATTGTCTTTGCCCAGGCAATTGCTACACTGCCAGGGAGCAATTTTTGGGCCCTTTTATTCTTTATCATGCTCTTTACACTCGGGATTGACTCTGCATTTGGAACCTTAGAAGGAGGTAAACGATATATCGTTAAAATCCCAATCAGTAAATTGAGATTTTATTTTATAATTTTGTTAGCTCTTGCCGCAATTGTGGATCTTCAAGTTCGAATGAAGAAATGGATTGTAACCAGTAAGTTCTAAACACGGGAAGTGTTGACGTTCGGCTTAACCAAAAAGAAACCTTGACCTTAACTTTGGGATTGTGTTTTGTACCAGGCATCGTTTGTGGAGTTTGCTTTTGCTTCGCACTGATGTTTGCCTGGGGCTGGGGTCAGTACATTTTGACATTCATGGACGACTACACAGCCAATTGGCCACTACTCATCATTGGACTAGTAGAATGTGTTGGAATTGGATGGGTCTATGGCCTCCAGCGGTATGAATTTTGAATTTGAAATGAATGGTTAGTTAAAAACCTTTTATTTTGCTTTAGATTTTCCCGTGACTTGGCCCTAATGACTGGGAAACGCCCGGGAATCTATTGGCTCCTCTGCTGGAAATACATTTCTCCACTTCTCGTCTTCTTTATCTTGATTTTCACACTAGTGGATCTCGGTCAACAAGGTCAAAGTTACTCAGTCTGGAATCGTGATGAAGGCAAAACTGTATCGATACCATACCCACCATATGCTGTGGCACTCGGATTCTCCTTGACCACCCTAACCATTATTTGGATTCCTTTGGTTGCCGTTCTTAGGTAAACTTGTATAACCTTGTTGCTCAAGAATCCAAACACTGAATCTTTCGTTATGTATAGGTACTTTCGTATCAAAGTTGTCAAAGACGAGGCCCCAGCAGATTTCCCTGAAGCCGAATTGATGAAGGAACGAAACTACAGGGAGGAAGATGCACCTACAGACTCTGTTACTGTAATTCTGCTTAACCTTTACAGTCTACATTAATCCATTTTTAAAACTTTTCAGAAACTTATTCTCTGGGGTAACGTACATAAATCATCGACCGAGCTAACTGGCTCTCAAACGAAAATAGCCACTGCTCAGGCAGACCCAAAGGAACAATGAAAAATGAAACTATACAAAGAAACACACCTCAAAACGAAACAAAACTCTAAATTACGTTTACCGAAACATGAATGGTGATACCTGGTAAGGATACATATGAAAAATAAATGCATCCAGATGGTCACTTTTCTCGATGTTTAGTTGCATTCGCTTGCTTTCATTTTTTCACGTCTTTCTTGATTTAAATTGTGGTCCTCTTCCGATGTGGCTCCGATTTTGGATTCTTCATTTTCTTCAGCCATCTCTTCACTTCCGCATCGTTCAATCCAGCCAACTGTAGAGAATTTTTTTTGTAATGACAACTCTCGATTTGTATTTTATAAGGTTACCTCCACTCGGCTATTTTATTATTCTTGTGCCATTCTTGTTCTCGTGCGTATGAAGGGTCATCAACTTCCTTCAATTCTGGACCTTCTTTGTACTCCCACTGTCCTTCAGCGGTGGGGAATTAGCAAGACCCACGGAACTTTATTCCATCCCCAATGTAAATATTATTCTCCACTTTACCACTGCAAATTAAAGAGAGAAAGTGAGACATCAAGTTTCCTTTGATCCCAAGGTTTTACTTGTAAGTGGAGCTCCAGAAGCTCCAGGCCAGAGAGTGGATCGGATGGCAGCAATTTGGAACTCACAGTGAAGACATTGGGGGAAGCACGGAAACTCCATGGAGGAAAACCTTAGGTTTTCATCATCAGCCAAAGAACTGAAGAGACACGGCGACCAGCCTCTTGTTCTCCAGATTCTTCTTCCTCATCTTCACCAAGTTCTTTATTTCTTTATCGTAGTCAAGTCACGAGGTGGACGAGCACTCCACCACGTATAGTTCGTCCCTGTTTCAAAATATAAGCGACATGATGAATCCAGAGCTCAGGATGTGATGAAGGAAGATCAATGAGTGGAGGTGGACGGCATTTCATGACAGGGTAGACAACGTCAGAACCTGCAATGGAGAATAGGGTCACTCGTCAGTCGCCATTGAATCTTTTAGTTTAGCTGACCTGTCCCGGTACTACTATATCTTCTTCTTCCTCCTCCTCTTCCTCAGCGTCGCCGAAATTCCTGGAGTGCGTCGAAAGTAGCCCTTTGGTGACGGGTATCCCTATTTATTAGGCACAACGGCACAATTGGCACAACAGGGAAAACAAACGGTACAACGGGCACAAAAACCTAATATTGTTATTAGGTTGTGCCCGTTGTGCCGTTTGTGCCTAGTAGGGTTACCCTTTGGTGACACTTGCGTTCTACTCAAGATTGCATTCAAGTAGTAAGCCTCTCGACCTTCAAAACCAGGAACAAGGTCGAGCTATATTAAAAACACTTTATTTTAAATCAATCGACTCAACTGTTGAAGAATTTAGAAAAACCTTACCCTGGTATTCAACTTGCCAGTGATAAATCGTCGCTCTTGCTCTGAGAGTTGGATGTGCTTTCGAGTCACAGATGGAAGACGGATCCACTTGTCGCTGAGTTCATTGGTTAGGCGAAGGCGAAAACAAAACCCTCTCCTTTTTGAGACAAAAATTCCTAAGCTCCCCTGACAGTCTTTGACAATCGCTAAAATTAGCAACCGGGTCGCAATTATAAAAAAAATGCGACCTGACCTTTGACTTTTTCGACTGACTTTTTCAGTTTCGTTTCCGAAGAAAACAGCATCGGCTTAATTTTTAGTTGCAATTCAATGAAAAAGAGTACACGTTGGTATTAAATCAAGTCAAAAAACGTTTCAGAAGCACAAAATTAATGTTTAGTAATAAAAACGTGAAAACCTGACAAGATTTTCAAAAATTTGTAATTCTGGAACAATGGAAATATGGAAGAAACCTTAAAAAAAATCTTCATTTGAACATTCTCGCCGATGGGTTTAACGCCATTTTGGGAGTTCTATGAGATACGTCTGATAAAGTCGCTAAAAGCATCTGCTGGTGAGTGGAATAAAATCGCCATTTTGCCAAAATGGCCGCAGGTATGTCGCTGTTTCCTTCGATCCTGGGTCGCTGCTTCTAGCGATTTCCTAAGACTGCCTGATGGAAAGAGCGCGTTCCCCGAAGGGCTCCTTTCCATTTAAAAACGAAACAAATTGTTTTGTTTGTCACGCCCGTCACCCGGCTTTTCAATTAAATTAAGGAACCAATTAATCGAGTGACACGAGCCGTTCGGGTTCACTAACGAAGCATAATCTGTCCATCAAGGCTTTTCGGCCAGAAATCGGATATCCGAACTTTGCATTCACTTGATTTGCGACTAGCACATGGGGATTAATCCACCGGAAGATATATTTTTTTTGTGAATAATTCAGACACGGGATTTTGCAAAATTCTAAAAATAGACTTATGATCTCCTACTACTTTTTCCGACATCCAGAGCCCACACTCTGAACTGACGAGGACTGGCGATCACCCACTAGTAATCGTTAAATCCTAATCACTAATCAGGGGAAGGATTTAAAAAAACAGTTTGACCGTCGACGGTGTTTTGAAAGGCCATGACGAATAAAGAACTCCCCAACGATGCACCACCTGAGCCATGTCCAGCACCGGTAGCTGAAGTCAATGCTCATCCAAGCCCAGGAACCAATGTAAGTATATTTAAGTTCAATGGTTAATCCAATTGTTCAATGATTTCTTTACTTCCAGGATACTGACGCCGTCGAGATAGCCACAGACAGCGCTACGGTTCCTAGTAATTTATCATCGAATGAAAATGAGCTGAGTAAGAATAGAAGGAATGAAGTATTGGACAGCGGAGCATTAATTGCAATCAAACTCCGTGACATGGATTGTCTCATTGATGGGAAGACTATACAGTTTGTCTGCACTGCAGCGTCTACATTGGAAAGTTTCTTGGAGGACGTGAAAGGTCGTCTGGCTCTTGCTCCTGACACTTACAACATTATCTACCAGACATCGAAGGGAGAAGCAGTTTAGTTTATAGTTTAATGACGTGGAGGTGTGAATTTACTAATTTCTTGTTTCATTTACTAGTTTGACTTGACACACTTCCCACCTGATTCGGATTTCTCGGTTCTTGGGATATTCCCCTCGCGGGAGAAGACGTACTCGATTTGCCTTATGAAGAAACGCCGTCTTCGAGCACAGAAGGCCAAGATTACTTACACTGATGACGACATTGATGACATGGTCACGGCGATAGCAGCAGGTGGTGGTGGTGGAGCCTCTGTGTCAGTTGATGATGACGACGGTAAATCATTAGAGGTTCTAATTTTGACTGGATTTAATAGGTTTTGATGATTGATTTTTAGAGCTTTTGCACCGTGAATTTGTCGGTTTGAAAAATCAGCAACAGACCTGTTACTTGAATAGTTTGCTTCAGAGCCTATTCTTCTGTCCTGAATTCCGGAATGTAATTTACAATCAAGCGGTTATTTACGACACTGAGAAGAAGTCGGTGATTTCAGCGCTTCAGAAAATGTTTCTTCAACTGCAGGTCCCACAATTCCAATTTTCAAAGTTGTGTTTTATCATCAAATTAACTCACTCTTTATATAGTTTTCAATCCGAACTTCAATTGAAACTGACGAATTGACAAGGACGTTTGGTTGGAAAGAGGATCACAATTTTATTCAGCATGACATCGAAGAGCTCTACCGTGCTGTCCTAGACTTCCTTGGGGATGAGTTTCGACGCCTTGGAAAACCTTCGCATGGGGACAGTCTATTTGGTGGTAAGGTTTTACAAATAACACAAGTCATTTTGAATTTCATTTAAACTTGAATTAAATGTCCATTTCAGGTGTTATGAATGACTTTGTCCAGTGTCTCCAGTGTCAAAAGAAGAACTCAAAGTTGGAACTATCCCTTGGTATCTCCCTTCCGGTCAGGGCATTTGGTCAGCAACTCTCTCAGCCAACACTTGTAAAATTCTTAAAACAAAAAAAGAGCTATCTTTAAACGAAATTAAACTTGTGAATATTTGCAGGAAGAAGCTCTTCGTAACTTTGCTCAGGTCGAAGTCTTAAGCCACCCAAATCAGTACAGATGCGAAAATTGCAATACCCTTGTCGATGCAGAAAAGGGAACGTCTTTTCATAAACTTCCGTACTTGCTGTCCCTTCAACTTCGTCGTTGGGAGTTTGACATGTCTATTATGGCCAGAAGAAAAATCAATGACAAGTAAATATATAAATATAATTTGTGGGAATTCATTCCCTTTGTGGGAATGTTCAACTTTTAACCCTCATCTAAATAGGATTTCGTTTCCTTTTGTGCTCAACATGAATCCGTTCATGAGCTCAACTTCTGGACAAGTAGATGGCGAAGAAAAAGTCCCAGCCATCGAACCTGAAGTAATTGGCGCTCCTCAGGAATCACCGTTGGGCCAAAGGACAGTTCACAGCCGACCACAGGCGAAGATTCGAGCCGTATGGAAATTATAAAATTATAAAATTGAATAATACGTTTATTTAGTGGAGATGAAGAGTACCTTGATTTTTAGGGAAGCCTTCAAGCCAAGTACGAGCAGGAGATCGCCACTTGCTTGACGGAAGGAGAGCATGTGTATCAGTTGCTTGCGGTTTGGGTTCATGAAGGTGGTTCGTCACATAGAGGGCATTATTATGCTTATGTCTACGATTTAGAAAAAGGGTCGTGGTACCTTTGCAATGATTCCTTTGTCCGAAAGGTACTTTTATATATAGCGAATCCATATTTACTAAATTAATCTCAACTCCAATTTAATCCAGAGCTCTGAGGACGAAATTACAAAGACGTTTGGTGGGAGTAACAACGAGAACGACAAAGGCGAAGCGTATATGCTCATCTACAGGAAGCATGAACCCCAACTCAATACGTTGCCAATGACCTGGGATGCCTTTCCAACTCACATTCGCGTAAAGCTTTTGTTATTTAGTTTGGAATAATCAAAGTTTCCACTTTATATCCATTAGGATCTTTGGACTTCCATTTCCGAAACGGATAAAAACGTTCACGAGGCAGAGGTATTTGAGAAAACGGTGAGACGTGCTCGGATTTGCATCCGAAAAGCAGACGGTTGGGACGTTGATATGATACATGGCGTCTTTGACAAGTCAGAAACGCTCAGGGAAACGACGCTGAAGGCGTACGAGGTTCAGTTCTCTAACTTTATCACTGGATAGGATCAATTTAAGAAAATTGACTTTTCTAAATAGCTGTTCTACCCTGAAGATCAAGTGGATCCGAGTCAGATTCGTCTGGTTCGCCTCAATCCCGAGTCCTTGGTATCAGAAGAGAGCTGGGAAGATCGAGAGGGAGAAACGTTTGGATTTGTTGTTCGTCGATGCGATACAGACCAGGAGACGCTCCTACTGGAAATGAATTCATCATTCGAGCCATATGCTCAAACAGGTGAGGAATTATAAAAATCCAGAATCAACATCATATATGTGATGGATACTTGTATAGATGGCGTGTTCAAAGTTTATTTGACGAATTGGAAAGACCAAGTGATCCATTTCACTCGTGAGATTCATACTAAGGATGGTGGTACGAAAGATACGTTGGTGGATCTTCGGAAGAAGATTTCGGACGCGTTTCAAATCCCATTGGAAAATCTTGCTATTGCGTACCGCTCGACAGATGAAGCCATCCATCTCACTGATCCTGAGCTAAGTCTCGCTGAAGTTCTCAAGGCGTCTGCTCCACGTCCTTTGGAGCTAATGGTTCAAAATGTGGATGGTGGAGAACTTCTGAATTTTCTTCATTGGGCTTCTGAATACTTTGGCAGCTACTACTACTATATTGAATGTCAAGTTGGCCCAGTTGAAAATCAAAACAAAGATTGTGGAGACGTCGCTCGTGTACGGGATAACAGCGAATCGGATCATCCTCAATTTGATATGGAGATCGGAGTAGCTGAAAAATCAATTGAGCACGAAGACCATGATTTGGATTTGGAATTGGTAAACAACAGCGGAGTCACTGGACATTATTTTACTCTCGTGTCGAGAGAGAAGGTCGAGTTTTATTGGGAAAGTGAGTTTACTAACTTCACATTGTTAAAATTAGAGTGCTCAAACAGGCTCACATTATATTTATTTTTATAGGATTGAACATCCGCGTGAGCTGTAGGATGCCATTGCGTGAGCTTCGTGGACATCTTGCTAAACACCTGGAACAAGCTCCTTCCGAGTTTATCATCTACGGGAATTGTGGAAATCAAGAAACAGAGTACACCTATGACCTTGACAATACGACACTTCATGACTTGGATCGTTTTAACTTCATGAGAACACGCATTGGGCGAGCACTTGGAAAAGGAGAGTCTCGTGTACCTCTCTTCCTCCTTGACTTGGCACACTACAAACAGGTTTAGGAGACTAATGTTATGACCAGCATGATTTAGTGTCAATCTTAATTTTTTCTATGACAGGACCCTGCACTCCTGAATGAAGTTGTTCTCCACGCTGATATGAAAGGGACAGAGGTCAAGGCTGTATGTCTAAAATCCCTCAGCTCAGCTTTACTTCAACAATCAACCGGATCTTCGTATGGCTTTTTGAATTTGAATCAAATTCAACATCATAATTTGGTAAATGTTGATTTGTTTTTGTTCACGTAGTTATCGAATTAGGAAGAAAAAAGGCTCATACCCTGGGAAGATACTTCGGGATGGGACCAACTTTCGCGATGTTTTTCTCACAGGAAGAAGTGGAGAGCTTTATGTTCAGGTCCGAGTTTATTAAACTAATTTTAAAATTCCTGTAATGTTTTTTTTGAATCTATAGCCAGTGGCCACAGAAGATGCACTCGACACTAAGGAGTTTCTCGTGCTAATCCGACATTGGCACCCAAGTACCCATCAACTTGGTCCACCATTTGAAATCAAAGTTCTTCATGACTACACCGAAAAAGTGGAGTTGCTCATTCGGGACGAGTTGGCCAAAGTGACGGGGCTCAGTCCTGACATCCTGGAATTCGTCGTTCCGGAGGTGGAAGTGGAATATCCATTTGAACTGAGTCCTGTCGAGCTCCAGGAAAGGGCGACATGGCGCAATTTTAATTCCGGTCGGATTTATAACGTCCACTCAGACCAATGCGCACTTATCATCAGGTACGAAAAGCAATTCTTTTGCACCCATTTCAAACCGGTCAATTATCTTGATTTTTAATAGGGATTCGACTGAAGCCTGTCAGGAATTGAACGCAGAGCAGAGGCGGGAAAGTCCAAAGGAGATTACAACCGATTACTCCATTTCCTACCCGAGGAAAACAGAACTTGGTTTAAACATAAACTTGGCACGAAGTCCGCCCACGTAACAAATACAAAAAACAAATGGAAATAAATGCTCATTGCCGATAAGTATCGACCATGTATAAAATTTCAGGTGATTCTGAGAATCTAATACATTCTGTGTCACCAGGTCGTTGGACCAGTCTTCATTAAATTGGGATTAAATCGGGATTCCCCTTTTATCTAATAGTGTTTTCACACATCTGGAGATCCGGGTTAATCCTCTAGTAACCAATTAATTAAGAATTGTCTGATACGGAGTACCCAAAGACTTTTCTCCACATGAACAGGTTTCCCGTCATCTTTATATTCTTCGAATCTTTTTACTACCACATGGACCACCGGAAAACCGGTTGCATTGGTCAAGAATTACGCGATGATCAACTTTCTGACGTTTCTGCGCTGACGAATTCCAGAAAAATGAGGATTCATTAGGAATTCCAGAACCGTCCTCCCCTGGATCCAATTAAGCATCTCTTATGGAATTTTTTGTTTATTGAATCGAACTAACCAGAATAATCCAATATTTAAATTCTGAAGCGTCATAGAGGGAACTTGTTTAAATCCGTGATCCGGAGACGTAAAAACAGAATATCCCTTTTATTAATGTTTTTCCTTAAAGCACAAGTATGGTTATAAATGCAGGTGGATACTCTTATAAGGACGGGTGCTTAATGTGGGATTTATTTTGCAAAAGATGCTCAAATCCCTTTCGATTGTTGTCAACCACTTAAATCCCTAAACTGCTACAGGAAGCTCATGCGCATTGTTCACGGGGGATTTCCCTTTTGTCTTTCCAAAGGTGTCCATGATCCCAGGTGTGTGGATTACAAAATCATAAATTAGGCCAACCTAAACAACCTTTTGACTATTAGATGACCAACACTTTAGCTTGACCTCTTCAGTCGTCTACGTACCTCAGACGCTTCAACAAGTCTCAAAGAAAGTCAAAGTCAAGCACAAGTGTGAGTCACATAAGCAAAAGAACCAACCGAGAATCATCAACAGAAAACGGGTAGTCCCGAATCAGGAATTATTTTTGGCAACAAAATCAAAAAACAAAGTAGGAAATATAGTTAGAGCAGCAGCAGTTGAAAAGCGGAAAGAAAATCGGATATGAAGGGTAAGCTGCTTAAACATTTTTGTTTGGGTTTGTTTGAACATACATTGTGGAATGCTCAAATGTCGCCGCACTGACATTTTGACGGTTTGCTTCAAAGCTCATGCGCGTGGGTGACTTGGGATTCTTGTTTACTCGTAATTCACGACCACGAGTTTTTCGTAAACAAGACAAAAGTTGTCTGGTCAGGTTTGACTGAATAAGGCAACGACAGGATCAAGTTAATTAGCCTAAATCTGGTTTCCCTTTCATATTGTTTTCATAATGAGGATGATTCACACCGCCTAATTAACCATTCCAAGTATACCTTTTATCAATGGGATTAAAACGTTTTAAGCCCTGAATAATTACTCTCAAGGGCGCTAGAAAAGTTTAACCCAATTCCAACTTATAAAGGTAAAACCAGTATGACATTGCATGTTAAAGTTGTTTTGAGAATTAAACAAAAATTTCGTGACCTTTGACGTGTAAATTATTGGTCAATTCACTTTTTCTTTTTCCCAAGTTTTACGTCTTGACTAGCCCTGAATTTTTTTCCACTACAACTTATCTCTTAATCCATTAATTAATGCTCTTATGTTAATTTCAGGTGAGTCTTGGGTGACTTTGGTGGAGGATGAGCGCCATGTCTGGGAAGCAGTGGTGCTCGCCCGCTCCTTAAAACGGGCGTTGACCACACGTCGTCTCACTGTGGTCATCTCTACGGATCTTCCTTATGCATTCAAGTACAAAGAAATTAATTTATCAATAAGACCCAAAGACCCAAAGTCTTGACATAATTGTTTTGTGTCCTTTGCTTCGCACGTGCGGGAAGCTTATGAGCTTAAACTTTATTCAACGACGCAATCAAAACCTGTTTGAGAAGGTGTGCATAAATACCTTAAAACAATGATTACAGGAGACTAAAGTTTGTAATTTAGAGAGATTTATGGAAATATTAGGTAGAAGATGTAAATAATGCAATTTAGCCATTCTGGTGGTACCGCGTGCATGGGACCACAGAGCCAAGGTCGCTTTAAGTAGGTCCAACCACCAACCAATTACTAATTAAAGTTACAATCCATTCAACTTGAATCAATGGGTGTCATATTCTTGGGAAATCCCACGGAAAATTTACACAGATTTCTTAATCATCCAGAAAATGAGGAAAAGTTAATTGACCTGGGTGCGATATAAAGACTTTTAGCTTTTGAAACTTGAAATAACCGCTTGTGGTTTCAAAAATGGACGTCATAATGGCAGAAAGGTCAATAAAAACAAAAGCGTACGGAAATTCCGTGACCGGATTTTGTTCCATGACTTCATCAATATTACACATTTACACTCCGCACCTTAAAACTAGTACAAGCATATGTTTTTCA
Source organism: Pseudachorutes palmiensis (assembly GCA_009869845.1). Lineage (NCBI taxonomy): Eukaryota > Metazoa > Arthropoda > Collembola > Poduromorpha > Neanuridae > Pseudachorutes > Pseudachorutes palmiensis. The sequence goes on along the minus strand of VNWY01000033.1, from coordinate 100,565 downwards.
TTTGGAAATGCTAAGAGACGAATCTGGTTTTTTTTTTTTGCAAATCTACACATATGAAAGTCACGTTTTCTCTTTTTATCTGTTTACAATGTTTCCTTTGAATTTTCAGGCGTTTGCTGCGGGACCATTTTGACCTACTCCTTGAATTGGAAAAAGATGATTTCGGAAGCTGCCCGATTCTTCCAAAAACTTGGCTCTGGAACTTGAAAGTTTGGAACCGCTGCGTCTTCTTGAACTCAAATTCAATTGTAAAGACCTTGTCAAAAGCAAAACAAATTCTAAATCATGCTTCATGCTCGTTAGATTCTGCGAAACGCCGATGTCCTATTCAGTTCGAAGTTCAACGGTGGAACCGCGGAGTGCTTTTCATTCCAACCGGATTACACCGTGTTCTTGCAACTCTTGGCAAAGACGAGAGAAACCGAAGCACCAAAGCAGGACGAAATCATTGCTGAGTATATCAATGTCGCCAAAGGTCAAGGCACGGGAATCGGAAAAATTTATGCCAAGGCTTGTGACGCTGATAAGAATAACAAGTAAATTAAAATTCCTCTGAAGTTTAAAGACAATGCTTCAGTTTGAGATTTGGTTGCAGGAATCCTCCGCGTGTTATTGGATTCGAAGGCAACCCCTGGACTAAAACTTCAAACGGAAAGTTCCAAGTAAGTCGAACAATTGCGCCCTGAATAGATGATGTAATATAATTTATCGTTTTTCAGAACTTTGGAGAAATATGGATGAAGATTTACTCAAAAGACATTCTTGGGGTTTTACATCAGTACAAGGTCGAATACCATTTGGTTTACTACTTGTCCGAGTTAGCTTTACTTCTATTCTCTTCTACAGGATCCATTGGTGGAGCGCACTTTGAACGAATCAATCGAGCGGTCAACACTACCGCCTCGAAATGGACCTGTGACACGTGAGCCTGACATTCCACTGAGTCAGCTGCAAAACACGATTGCAGTTGTGGGACTCAGCTGCCGATTCCCAGGAGCAAACTCTCCAGCGGAGTTCTGGGACGTCCTGGCACGTGGGCAGGATTGCATCATTCCAGTTCCGGAAGGTCGCCCCAAAGGATTTCGAGTTGATATGAAAAACTCCAAGAGAGAAGTCATGGCTGGATTTCTGAAGTGTTCAGTGGATGAGTTTGACGCCAAATTTTTCGGGATTAGTCCTAGAGAAGCTCCGTTTGTGGATCCTCAGCAACGCATTCTGCTCGAGGTCATGTGGGAAGGACTCGAGGACGCTGGAATCAATCCTCTTTCGCTGAAAGAATCGGACACTGGCGTCTTCATGGGGATATGGCAACAGGATTACGATCACATGATCCCTGGTGACGGGCTCTCTGCAAATGACTTCCATCACAGATATTTGGGAAATGCATTCAGTGCAACGGCTTCTCGTATATCCTACTTTCTTGGGCTTAACGGTCCTAACTTGGCACTGGAAAGGTACACTAGCATGCATTTACAGCTCTACTATTTCATAAATGCTAATTTATTCTGGTTTACAGTGGATGCTCTTCCTCACTTGGCGCTTTGCACTTGGGTTGTGAAAGCTTGCGACGTGGAGAGAGTAGCTTGGCCATAGCTAGTGGCGTCAACCTTGTTCTAAATGCGTCAAATCCACTGTCTGGAGACAACGAAACTGTCGTATTGTCCAAGGATCAGCGTTGCAAGACTTTTGACGAAAGCGCAGACGGATTCGTACGGGCTGAAGGATGTGGCGTTCTTGTCCTGAAAAGATACACTGATGCAAAGAGTGACGGCGATTACATCCATGCGCTCATTCGAGGATCCGCTTTGAACAATGACGGAGCAGGGACCAGTTTTGGGACACCGAACGCACGTGCCCAGGAACGTGTTATTCGGGAAGCCTTGGCTAATGCGCAAGTACAACCATCAACCGTAAGCTACGTTGAAGCCCACGGGACTGGCACTGCTGTTGGTGGTAAGCAATATTGTTAAACTTCAGTTGAAACAGTGTCTAAACGACTGGAAAATTTAGATCCAACAGAGGTTTACGCAATTGGAAAAGTTTACTCTGAAAATCGAACGACTCCACTCCTTCTAAGCTCCGTCAAATCTAACATTGGACATGCCGAAGCCTGTGCTGGCATTGCTGGTAAGGAATAAACGCTTTAGAGGGTGTTGGGGAAATAATATTTTTATTTTATAGGTTTGATTAAGGTGATTTTGTGCTTGAAGAATGAATCAATTCCTCCTCATCTTCATTTGAAGACGCTCAACCCTCGAATTGACCTTGACAGCATTCCAGCTCGGATTCCATTGGCTCTCACACCCTGGCCGAAAGAAAACAGGATTGCAGGTGTCAGTTCATTCAGTATGAGCGGAACCAATGTCCACGTTCTCGTTCAAGAGCCATTCAGAAATGAAGTCCAAGGACTTCAGCATGTAGACAAGACACCTCAAGACAAGGTCCAGATGATCGGGATTTCTGCCAAATCTGAAGAAGCGCTTGAAATCTTGGTCGGAAGTTACACCGAATTTCTGAAAGCCAAGCCTGATTTGGGTCTAGAGGAAATCGCTTATGGTACAAATGTATGTCGAGCTCCACTTCTACACCGTGTTGCTCTCATCGCTAAAACAACAAATGACCTCATCACGCAACTGGAGAAGAAATCGTTTGCTGCCGCTGGTAAAGCGACGAATCCGAAGATTGCATTCCTCTTTACCGGACAAGGGTCACAATACGTCGACATGGGTCGCGACTTGTACTCAACGATGCCAGTGTTCAGAAAAGCTGTGGAGGAATGTGACGCTCTTTTTCATTCCAAGTTGGGAATATCTTTACTCACCGTCATGTCTGACCAGACTCTACTAGCGAAAACAATTTACTGCCAACCAGCCATTTTCTGCTTGCAAGTCTCTCTTCTTCGACTCTGGGAATCTTTCGGAATCCGACCAGACGTTGTTCTCGGTCACAGCGTTGGTGAATTTTGCGCTGCAGTGGCTGCAGGGATTTTAACATTGCCGGATGCTTTCAACCTCGTCACCGAGCGGAGTCGACTGGTTGAAAAAATCTCTTCTGGTTCCATGCTCGCTGTGAAAACATCAGAGGCCGAAGTTGAATCAGCGATTGAGAAATATCAATTGAAGGAACGGAGTTTGGCCAAGTGGATTGACATTGCAGCTGTTAACTCTAATGAAGAAGTTGTCGTTTCTGGCGAAGTCGAGACGATCAAAGGATTCCATGAATTCCTTACAGCAATTGGATTGAAGTCTCAGTTGATTCCTGCTTCACATGCCTTCCATTCTCGAGCTATGGATGGAATCTTGGACGAATTTGGATCTTTTGCGTCAAGAATCACAATTTCAGCACCTGCATGTACCTACATCTCAGGAACATTGGCTGAACCAATGAGCGAAGAGGACTTTACTCCGATGTACTGGCAACGCCATTTAAGACACACTGTTCACTTTTCTGCTGCCATAAAAGCAGTGTGGGAAACGGGTGTTAGAGGATTTGTTGAGATTGGAGCTCAGCCAATTCTACTTGGGTTGGCAATGGGAAACATCGGTATGGATTCCAACCAAGCAATCTTCTGCCCTTCTCTACGCAAGTCCAAGGAGGATTCGGCGTCGATTTTTACTACATTGAGCAAACTGTATGCCTCAGGCGTGGCGATAGACTGGAGTCAGTGGTTTGGACAAAAGTCAAAGGAAATTGCTCAGCACCTTCCAAAGTATCCGTTCCAACGTGTCAAGTATTGGTATGAAGAGGCAAATGGCGCAGGGGAAGATGACGGAATGACTCTGAAGAGCCCACTTATTCACCCCCTCTTGGGACAAAAACTACCAGCCCCAATTAGCCAAACGGTTTTCTGCAATCGGCTTAATGTTAACGATGCTACACTACAATTCATCAGTGACCACCGCGTGGCGACTAAAATTATTCTCCCAGCTGCTGCTTACTTGGAGTCTATCATGGCAGCTGGACGAGAAGTTCTGAACGGTACTTCCCTCGCTGTTGCGCTTGTTGTGGACAACCTTGCAGTCGAAGCGGCGCTCGAATTGGATGTCCCGGCCCGTACTCAGACCATTGTAACTCCGTCAAACTCAACAGACGCGGTACACTACAGCATCGGAGTGTACAGGCAAATTCAAGCTGAGAAATGGAAACGGCATGCAAGTGGAACTTTAAGTCCAACGATGAACAGCGGTTCTGCCGTTGTGGACAAAGTAGATTTGGAAGGGGCAAAGTCCCGAATGAGGGAAAGCGGGCCAGAAGATTTAGTCAACGCTTATGCAACCATTGCAGAAATCGGGATCCAATTCGGTGAGAAATTCCAAAGCATCCATGGAGCCTGGAGTGGAAATGACGTTGAAATGTCAGAACTTCTGACTGAAATCCCATTGCCAGCAGGCAGTGAAGAATACGTTTGCCATCCGATTGTACTAGACGCTATGATTCAAACTTTTGCATTCCGATCCGCACTTAGAGCCGATTCTGACAAGTCACTGAAGATGGAGCTCCAACTACCGATTGGAATTCGTAAATTCACGTGGTTTGCTCGAGAGACAACTGAGCGCTTATACGCCTACACCTCCTGGGCAGATGGGAATAACAACCAAAGCCAAGGGACTGTGAAGCTTTTGAACGACCAAGGGGTTGTCCTTGCACTCATGGAAGGACTCGAGTGCCTTCAAACAAGTGTGAATTCATTCATTCGGGCGTTGAGGGCGGAACATGCTGACTTACCCGATTTTTGGCAAGAAATATGGAAACCAGTTGAAGGCGTGACAGAGAGGAGAGTTGATTTTGGGGATATAGCAGCCAAGGGAAATGAAGAAGGGCGACACATACCAGAAATTTTGGCAGCCTTAGCCCAATTTGAAACCAAGGGGTGGCAAGGGATCAAGAGGTTGGGCAGAGGGTTTACCTACTCTGTTTTACGGAGTATGCGCCAGTGCTCCTGGGACTTGGAAGTGGGCAAAGTTATCGAGGTCGAAAAAATCCGACGAAAACTTCCTGCCCATATGCAAAAGACAAAATTCCTCGAGTTCTGCCTGATTGTTTTGGTGAATGAAGGCTACGCGGAGGATGTCAGTGGAGAACTGCGGATGCTCAAAGACCTTCCATCAGCTATAGAACTTACAAACAGCGTAGAGCAAATGATTCAAGAAGGTGAAGACCTATGCGGACAGGACGCCGCTGTTGGGTATACGAAACGTATGACAACCCACATGACTGAAGTCTTTCAAGAAAAAATGAATCCATTGACGCTTCATTTTCCCGAAGATCCGGAAGCATTTGGTGCTCAGAGGTTTTATACCGAGTCTGAAGGCTATCGTCTCAACGGAATGGCTTCAATCTCACACCTCCTTGACTCGATCGATAAGATTCCGAAAGCCAGTAAGAAACGTGTTAGAATTTTAGAAGTTGGCGGTGGAACTGGAGGCACGACGAACGAACTACTGCGCAAGCTGGATGCTCTCGGAGTCCCATTTACTTACACATTCACTGACATTTCTCCTTTCTTTATCGCCGAAGCAAAGAAGCGATTTGGTGAAAAATCGAATATCGAGTACTCCATTTTGAACATTGAAGAAGATCCACTTTCTCAACACTTTCCACCAGAAAGTTTCGACTATATCTTGGCCCTTCAAGTTCTTCATGCTACCCGAAATATCCGAGAAACACTCACTCACTGCAACATCTTACTCCGTCTTGGTGGATCGCTTATTTTCAGTGACCAATTCGAAGACGTTCCGCTCCTGTCACTTTCCTTCGGCCTGCTCGATGGTTGGTGGAGATTTGAGGACGACAGAGACATGGCTCCAATTTTAAACACAAGTCAGTGGAAAAATCGTTTGGAAGGCACAGGCTTTGAGAACGTGAGCTTCATTGAGATGTGTGAAAAAACTAGTGGAGCAGTCATTGCTGTCAAATCCAGTGGACCGAAAGCGGCATTCACAAAATCAAATGCAACGTGGCTTTTGTTGGATGACGGATCACTGCTAAGTCATTCAATGACAGCAAAACTTGAAGAAAATGGCCGGAATGTAGTAACCGTTGACTTAAACCTTGCTCGGAATTGTGAATCAGTAACAGTGGACGCGACAAACAAAAGTCAATTTGATCGCCTGTTGACCCGGATCCTGACAGAGAATTCAAACCTAGAAGGAATTCTGTTCTTTTGGACAAATCAGGATGACACTGAAATCAATTTCATGCAAGAGTATATTTGCACGAGTATGTTGCACGTGTGTCAAGCTCTTGTGGCTCAAGGGGTTGGACTGAAGGTGAAACCAAGGCTGTGTACTGTGACACGAGGGCTGCACTACATTGGTGATGCAGCGCAAGGTCAACCAAATGGAGCTACACTCTGGGGACTCCTCAAATGCTTCAACAATGAAAACCCCGAATTCCCATTGACAGCAATCGACGTCAATGCTCTGGCTGATCCCACAGAAACAGAAGTAGCGGAAATATTTGCTCAGCTTTGGACCATGAACAAAGACCAAGAAATGTTTGTGTCGCTCCGGGAAGGGAAAAAATATGTCCAGCGATTGCTCCCATTGGAAAAGGCCAAGAACAGTCTCATCCTACCACAAACCTCACGTTTTAAATTCATCAATCCACCTACAAAGACATTTGCAGATATACAAGTCGGCCCAGTTGGGAAAGTCTCAGTAACTGGAGATGAAGTTGAAGTAGCCATTCAAGCAACTGGATTGAACTTCAAAGATCTTTTTATGGTCCTCCGACCCGAAGGATTTCCATTTCCTGCTGGCGTACCAATAGAAGTAGGCATGGATATAGCCGGGATTGTTGTTTCAACCGGACCAGAAGCAAAAGAACTCAAAGTTGGTGACGAAGTTTTTGGATTCACACTTCACGGTGGGCTTGGAAGCCACATTGCAGTTCCAGAGTATACAATGATGAAGAAACCAAGGTCAATGACCTTTACCGGAGCAGCTACAATCCCCTGCGCATTTCTAACTGCGTACTATTCTCTCGTCGAAGTGGCTGGAATCAAGGCCGGAGACCGGGTTCTTATTCACGTCGCGTCGGGCGGTGTTGGACTGGCAGCAATTCAGATAGCCCGTCACGTTGGAGCAGAAATCTATGCCACTGCTGGGAGTCGACGGAAACGTGCTTACCTCCGAGCTATCGGGGTCAAAAATATCTACCATTCACGGAACACAGACTTTGGTGAAGCTATTATTCGAGACACTGCAGGAGCTGGAGTGACCATTGTGCTAAATTCCTTGACTGCAGCGGGCTTCAAGGAAGCGTCACTCGCAGCCTGTACAAGAGATGCATTCTTTCTTGAAATCGGAAAGCTCAATATTTGGAAACCTGAAGAAGTTGCTGAACTAAGCCCTGGACTGAGATACTTTACTATTGACTTGAGCGAGATGGGAACAACACGTGCGCAAGAAATGTCCGCAATGATGAAAAGTATGGAAGCTCTCTTTGAAAATGGAACTTACACTGCCCTGCGACACACCACATTTCCGCTTGAGCTGACTCGACAAGCTTTCTATTTTTTCCAAGAAGCAAAACACATTGGGAAGGTTGTGATCAAAATACCGAAAGTGTCGCTCACTGAATCAGGCGATGGGAAACTGGCCCTGTGTCATGAAATCTTTGACTCACAAAGCACTTACTTGATCACAGGAGGACTAGGTGGATTAGGAATGGAAGTGGCCAAATGGATGACATCAACTGGGGCTGTCCACATTGTGCTTGCTGGTCGTAGTCCACCGACTCCGCAAGCCCAAGCCCTCATTGCATCCTGGAACTCAAAAGGAAGCTCAATCATTACCATGCAAACTGATGTCAGTGACTATTCCAAGTGTTCTGAGCTGCTAGAAGAAATAAGACACCGACTACCACCGCTTCGGGGAATTTTCCATGCCGCTGGAGTCATTTCCGATGCAGTCGTTCCAAACCAGACTTGGGAAAAGTACCGCAGTACATTGGGGCCAAAGTGTTACGGCGCATGGCATCTGCACAATCTCACGCAACAAGATGACCTCGACCACTTTGTTCTGTTTTCTTCCGTTGCTTCAATTATTGGGCTTCCAGGACAGAGCAATCACTGCGCTGGGAATAGATACTTGGATTCACTTGCACACTACAGAATTTCTATGGGACTCCCTGCAGTAAGTGTCAACTGGGGAGCTTGGTCTGACGTTGGAGCTGCAGCACATATTAAAATCGGCCAAGAAGGAGCGTTAGGATTTCGACCTTTCACACCGAAACAAGGCGTGGCTTCGTTCGAGTACATTCTTCGTCATGGTCTAAACCAAGCTTCTGTGATGGATATCAGTGACTGGAATGTCATCAAGCAGTTCATTCACTTGGGGAAATACCTGTCAGAAATTAAGATGACTCAAAATACATCTGCTGATGGTGGGGACAGTGAAGAATTTGCCAAGATGATGCAGGAAATCAAAGCTGCTGAGCCGGCAGCCCGACAGGCAAAAGTCCAAACCTACTTGGAAGCCATACTGAAACAGACCCTGAAACTCCCGTCTAATGAAAGGATTGACCCGGAGCAGAATTTTACAGAGCTAGGTGTGGATTCGTTGATGGCCATGGAAATGCGGAATCGTCTCCAAGGGGTGATGGGGGATAAGACTTTGAGTGTAAGCGCACTCCAAGAAAATCGGACCCTGCGAAGTCTCTCAACGCACATGGCAAACCTCATGAGTTCAGATGGCGATGCTGTCGAAGTTTGCATTCGTGACCTTGTTAAAACAGACTCAGCTCTACCGAGCGACCTTGTGTTGGGTACAATCGCTCCAGTGCCAATGTCAGAAGTCAGTCACGTCCTTCTAACGGGAGCTACGGGTCACTTGGGAATCTACTTCTTAGCCGCACTGGTCGAAAAAGGATTCAACGTCACGTGCTTGCTCCGTGGAGAAAGCGCTGAAGTTGCAGAAGCTCGTCTACGGAAAACGCTGAAGAAATACAAATTCAGCGTGAACTTGAGCAAAACGAATATTGTGGTGGGAGACGTGGCTAAAGAATTCCTTGGTTTAGAGCAAGAAAAATATTTGGAATTGGCAACAAAAATTGACTCAATTGTTCACAGTGCGATCAAATCCAATCATTTGGAGAGTTACGAGGACGGCACTGACAAAAGCTTAAGGAAACAAAACGTATTCGGATTGAAGAACATTATTGCATTTGCTGCTAAAACGAAAGTAAAGTCCCTCCTCCATGCATCTTCCCTTCTCGCTGCGAACAAATTAACCTCAGAGGGATTCCTTGTTGAGGACTATCCAGGACCAGACAACGATGGAGAAGGAATCTCCAATGGCTACTGCCTCTCAAAGTTCATCGGAGAAAAGCTAATGGCAGATGCAGAACGACTTGGAATCCCCGCGATGGTTCTTCGCTACCCTTCGATATTTGGTGACAGTGTCACCGGCTTGTTGCCTACAGAGAACAACCATGCCTGGGGTCTCTTGCTCTCTTGCATCCGGGTTCGGATGTTCCCAGAAATGGGACACAATGGACTCCCCATCATGCCTGTGGACATTGCAGTTAAGATTTCAATGGAGCTCTTCTTCAACGACAAAACTGAAAAGGGAATGTACAATCTATCAAGCGCAGAGGAAGCTACAGAACCAGTTTTTCAAGAAGTTGTTCGTGAGTTTGGAATTGAAGGGAAGTTTGTACCTTTTGGAACATGGAGAGATGCTGCATTTGAAAACGTGGACGACAACATTCTTGCATCCATGCTGTTCTTGTACGAAGATACGGAAGCTCCACACACCAAAGGCAACGTCCCACGATACGTTGGGTTTCATCCACTCGCAAAGGAATTGAAGTCGATTGAATTTGCAAAATTGAGTGACAAGCTCCTACGGAATCTTCCAGAGGTTCAGCAGTTCTTAATTCCAGCGAAAGAAGTCCTTAGACGTCACTTGTCCCAACATTTTAATCAAGCTTTAGCATTTAGCCTTTCTTGAATCTTTAACATTCCAATCTTTTGTACTTGCGAATTGTGACCACAATGACTAAACGTTAATAAAAAAAAATGAGACGATGCTCAGTTGAAGTGAAAACTGACCTGATTACCAAAAGACCAGAAGGTCATTGACCTGGGAAAGAAAATCTGGAAAAGGCTAAAATGTGACCGACCGACCTTTCTGGGATCCAACCGTTTTGACAACTTTAACTTAACCGTTATAGAAAAAACCACAATCTAAGCTTAATCTAAGATGAAGAGCCATTTGGAAACTTACCAGTGCAAAAGGCAAAGGTAAGAGTGATATGAAAGCAAAAATAAAGCTGAAAATAGACTGGACAAAGGCAGAAAATTAAAGGAATTTGGAGTTTATTGACTCATTGGATGCTTCATTGACGGAACGGATTTCTTGTCTGTCTGGATTTGGAATTCATTGGAGTGTCTTGTTTCTTGATTAGGGGTGAGTGTTATTCGCCAGCTGCTGCACCATCAGTGGTACTGCCACGGTTGCTCTCCGCTGCGTCGTTGACACTGCGACCTTCTGCGTTACCTGAAATTAAAAAAAGGACCAAATTAAGTTCCAAGTATCCAGAGGGTCAAATGTGTCCACAAAGTTTGACCCTTGACTTACCATCAGCACCGAATTCGCCATCGGCATTCTCGCCCTTGTTCTTTCCACAGCAGTTGCCCATCGTCACGGAGGAACGGAGGTTTAGGCTAGCCTGTAGACAAAAGATGATGTGATTAGTGACTGTGACTCTGTAGGTGAGAGTAGAGGTCAGGTCAAAGTTGAAATTAAAAGTTACCTAAATCAGAAAATTGAAAAATGAGAGGAGAAACGGAGGTCTGACCCAACCGAGAAAAGATTGAAGACTGAAAGGAGGAGGGTGGAGGGGAGGCGCTTTTATACACAACGCGCGAAGGGGGGTTTGCAATTTCCTCCCGTCAACTCGCCCCTCCGTCGCCAACCAATCAGAGAAAAGGTCAATGAACTTTCACAAATTAAATAATTTTGGAATCGCATGCCAATTGTACAATTTAATTAAAATAAAATAAATCTTGAATTTTAAGAATGTAAAGGGTAAAATTAATAATAATTAAATCAAATTAATAGTTTAATACGTTTTAAATTGATATTGTAACGCCTCGAGAGCTAACCTGAAGACGCGTTGAAAGGCTGAAGTCAAAAATTTGAGTTTAAAGCTTTCTATATATTCTTTTTAACGATTTTGAACAAGACAAGAAGTCAGCAGAGGTGGAGAAGCTTAAATCTAAGCACTATCGTGCAGTGTAATGGACACCAGGAAATTTTGGCAAATCTAATTAGCATTTTTTACATGATAATTGGAAATTTTTTTCCGGCAGTCAATTAACACTTTTTACTCCATTGTAATTAATTGGTACAAAATCTTCCTAACCGCGACTCCTAGTTAAGCCAGTGTATAGGAAAAACTGAAGATGTTTATAAAATGAATACGAGGCAGGATAATTTTAATGATATTGAATATAAATTTTAGAGATTATTATGAGTTTACCAAAATTCAATTAATTTTGGATGTCAAAAAACTATTTTCTACGAATGGCCTTGCGGCAGTTGGCGAAAATGACCATTTTTGGCCGCCGCGAGGAGCGAGGGAATAGAAAATCTGATGAAAAACACATGCACGGATTTTGCACATTTTTGTCAATTTGTCTTTTATCGCCAGTGACCTCTGATTTCACCTGTACACTGAGCTCCTCTCGTGAACCGCTACATTCGTGAAGCTTCAAAGGCAAGAAAACTGGGCTAAAACTGTTACTATAGCTGTATACCTACACACTCGACTCGATAGTTATGGGTTTTTGATTTATTCTAGAAAGCCGATCCAGGGTCCAGGATGTCCAGCAGTAGTACTAAAATCCCTGCTGCAGAGGAAGGAACCCAACTTAAAGGAATAAAAAAGTCGGATATAATTGTGCCCAAGTTACCGCTAATTGACCCAGTTAGCAAGAAGAGACAGGACGGTCGAGACCCTTTGGAAATCAGACCTCTCTGTACTAAACTCGAACAAATGAATTGTTTTGAACGTAAAATCATCCATGATTTATTTCCCAGATGTCCAGTCTGGAGTTAGAAGCGGAGCCCGTGGATCCTCTTACTTGGAAATGGGAAGCACGAAAGTTATATGCGTGGTAAATGGCCCAAAGGATTTACCCCGAAAAATTGATTTCAGGTGAGAGAAGTGTCAGCTGTAGCATTGCTCTACCCTAATTGTACGTAATTTTAATTGTTTCATACTTCACCTTTATTGTAGCAATACTGGACTCTTATCCGTTGACATCCAGTCTGTTGGTGCCAAATTCCAGGAGAGGGACATCGTACTCGTCAAGGAAGCCCTTGAAGCTGTTATCATTCTTGTAAAAATTACAAAGTTTGAATAGTCCTCCGTGCTAATGATGAAGTCGTGCTGTTTATAAATAGGAAAAGTTTCCAAAGTGTCTTCTAGAAGTGTCTTTGACGATCATGGAGGACTGTGGGTCAACAATTGCTGCTTGTATTTCAGCTGCTGGTCTTGCCTTGATGGATGCTGGAGTACCCATTTACGACCTTCCTGTAGGGGTGTCTCTCGTAAGGCTGAAAGCATTTTCAACGTTTTTCAGACTTGATTCTCAGCTATAATTGGAAAACTCTTGTTTTTTTAGTTGTTTGAAGGTGAGAACATCTTTCTGGATCCGACGAAGGCTGAATTTGAGACCCTTGATCTGACTGATGGGAGACATGGTGGGTGGGTAACGATGGGATACTTGCCATCACGGGAACAAGTTTGTCTCTTCACCATGGAGGGAAAAGTGGAACCGCCGTTTTTGGCCAAATGCATTGCCACCCTCACAGGTATGAGCACAAAGGTCTTTGCCGTTCTCAGACATTCTACAGACACCGCCTCCTCCTAAATACCCTTTTCCTAATTTTATTAAAACAAAAAAGATTAAGATTTAAATAAAAAGGATAATAAAGGCCCTGTCTTGCGTTGAAAAACTACTCAATCCAAGGTGTGGTATTTCTGGACGTGTTTATTGAGGTGGTGTTGTTGGCGAAAACGATATTCCGGCCCACATATTGTGCAGGAGTAGGGTTTCTCTCCTAAAAATCAAATTAACAGGTAAAATATTATAAATATTATAAAAATGTTTACAAGAAGTAACTTTGAGCTTACCTGTATGTGTATTCTCATGTCGGCGAACCTTTAATTAAAAATTAAATATTGGACAAAAGTACAAATCAAAAAGTGGATGTTTTCACTCACATCATGGGCATCTCGGAACATTTTGTCGCAGTGACTGAAATGAAATGAACAAATAAGTGGCGAATTGATCGATATTGTCAATCACACATAAACATGGGCACTTTACCTGCATTTTAGCCTCTTGACTCGAATTTGTCCTGTTTTTGTTCCTTTCCTAGGGGAAGTTGTTTTGGGCTTCAAGTCACTCACGTAATCATTTTCATCGTCTTCCAGAATTACTGACACGTCCCCAGCATGAACAACGTCGTTCCCATCGTCGCCAGCTGTACCTTGAATCCCGCCGCGAATGCGCGTCTTAGTACCTGAATAAAATAAACTATCCTCAAATTCTCCCAAACACGTTAATCTTTAGGCATTCACCAAAAACCTTTACCTGGCTCACTCTTAGCCATTCGTGTGGCCATTGACACTTTTGGTTTCAAGTTTTGTCCCTGAGCTTTGGAATTACCTAAGATTCAGTTTTAGAGAAATCAGTTAAATAATCCACGATGACTAAACTTTTCATATTTTATATCTGCAAAAGATTTAAATTGATTACTTATTTTGTCTGGCAATACGTAGTCGGAATCATCCCGATCTCCCGTGTAATAGTCATCGCCACCGTAGAAATCAGAATCGTCTTGAGAGTATTTCTTCTTTGCTGCTGCAGCTCTTTTAGGAGGAGGCTGTTCTCTCTTGACCCCTCTCGCTGGTCCTGGCCCTGATGCTGTTGAACCGAAACAAAGCATTTACTTTAATGCCATGAACAAGCACATGTATTGACATGTATTTATGTTCTTTCTTACGTCCGCCCCTAGAATCTTCTTGGAGAACAAGCCTTGAGATTCTCCAGTTTTGTCTGTCCAGGATCATCAGAATGCTCCGTTCCATTTCATCCTGGTACTCGCTACTTTTTGGATCAACAGTCCTAAACTTTTTCTTCATGAGTCTGAGCTCTCCTTGAAGGCACTCTACTTCTAGCTCCAACTGTCCAACCCTTTTCCGGAGCCTTGACACTTCTGCCGTGGTTGCAGAAGGGCCAGCCTCTCCAGTGAGGTCAACTTCCGTTGGAGTCGTAGTCTGAACTCCTTCCAATGATACCAAAGAACCCGCTTCGGGTTGATCTTCTTCGTCCATGACCTCGGGTATCGCAGTTTCCAGTTCCTCGTCGCTCATGTGAACAATTATTGTTTTTGACCTCTGGAATTTGGCAGGTGACCTTGGCATTCCGATGTCCTTGACCTGAAGAGTTTTCAAATGAAAATTGACACAAAATTCTGGAAATCTTGGAAGTTGTCGACTTTTTTTTAATGAATTTTTCAAACCTTCATCCAGACGCTAAGGTTGGCGCCACAAAAGAACCTGAGGTCACACTAAACCACGGGAATGCAGCACCCTTGCACCTTACTCCACTTGTGGCTCCAAAAGGACACTCTAATCAACACTATAGAGGTCAGTTGACTTCTAAGGTCAAATGGTCAACTGCAACTCTTGCACTCCGTGGCATGATTTTGCCACAAACTGTCTCCAGGTGAAACCTTCACTCGAAGATTCAATTTGATTGGTATTCTAGTCAGGATGAGCGAACAGAACCTCGTTGTTTTTGCAAAATCGTTTTTGCTGCATCCGAGTTTCCGACTTACAAATTCCGTCAGTGGTCAGTTCCAATGCTAATTTCGCTAATGAACTCAATTTTAATTGCTGAACTGGAGTTAACTGGCGCCACGAAATGCCAAAAATATTCGCAGTCATTTTTAAGTCTTTTAAATTAAAAGACGTTTAAGAAAGTTTAAATATTTCATATACTGTAATTTCATTGATTCTTTTTTAAATCATGTTTAAATTGATTTATCATTTTTATGACTCGTTGCAAACCTGATGCTTGTTAGTGAATATTTGATGGAATTTCACAATTCCATCAATTTTATTTACTTTTGACCACATGGAGGACCACAGCAGGGGGATTAGGTCTACTGACCACCCTTTGCAAGCATAGAAGTTCTGTATTCCAGTGCTTTAGGGAAACCTAAAGGTTGACTAGTTAGGCGCCTCAGTTCCAAATCTACTTTCTAGGTCAAATCAAAACACTAGCTGAGGTCAAGAGGTCACCGAATTTGTAAAAGTATCGTTGATGTTTTGAGTATTTGTCACTGTAAGATAGATCCCAAGAAAGTAAAATAAAAGTGACCAAAAGTTTACGTTCACAGGCGTGAAAGGAGAGGTGGAGATTTTTGGGGGACAGAAAAGCGAGAGGTCAATGACCTTTTCTTGTAAACAGTTCCACATGAGTTGAAGGCCATGAAGCGCCGTATGGTTCAGAAACTTGCCACCTTGGCCCAGGAAGAAGCATCATCTCGTCATCCATTGACCCGTGACTTCTACTCCCGGACGTCAGTTGACCTGGCCAAGGCGCTGCTCGGAAAAGTATTAATCCGAAAGCTACCATCAGGAGAAATCCTTCGAGGTACGATTGTAGAGACAGAAGCATATCCTGGGAAAGACGAAGCCACTCAACTCAATGTCCATTGCTTCATTACCAAACAAACGGATAAGAATGCGGGGATATTCATGCTGCCGGGAACCACCTGGTGCTACCTTACATATGGAGTCTTCAATATGATTAACATTTCAGCACATCGTAAGGGCAACTCTTCTTCCCTACGTCAACTGGACTAATTTGTACCACTGTTTTGCAGTTCCTGGGTCAGCCTGTCTCGTGCGTGCAGTTGAGCTAAAGGATGACGGTCATCTACCTCTAATGGAGCAGCTACGGCTCCGGAAAAAGCCCAAAGTTGTCAAAACTGTTGTTTTGACTCAGAGTTCACGTTCGACAAGGTCTGGACGGAAACCTCCAGCCCCTTCCGCCGCTACTGAGACAGCAGAAGAGGTCACCAAAGAGAAAGTGTCCGATGAAAGTGAGGAAAAGCCTCCACCTCCTGGAGAAAAGTCAGCTTCCAAATCAAAGTTCAAGTTGTACGAAATTGCCAACGGGCCTGGAAAGTTGTGCAAGGTGATTTCCAATTTGCGCTAATTCTTATCCAAATGATTAATCTCTGATTTACTTATTCCAGGCCCTGAATATTGAGAAGGCCACTTGTGATCAATTGGATTTGACAACTTCCAACTCTCTCTGGATTGAAGAGAACGATGAGCAAAAGTACAAGGACGGTGAATTCAAGGTTATTGAAGCTACAAGGATCGGGATAGATTCAGCCCCTGGTCCAAGCCGAGCTGACCTCCTACGCTTCTACATCGAAGACAATCTTTGCGTAAGTACTGCCAAGCCTTCACAAATCCTTAAGAAATTAGTAGCAGCTGGAGCTGAAAGTACCACAGTTACAAACACGTAAACCGGTGGATTTCAAAAGGAATTATATATACCTCCAATTTATTTTTAGAAAAATCGTATCACACATTTCGATTTTAGCAGATTCTGCAGTATATAAAAAACAAAACACTAAAACTAATGTCATTTTAAGAAAAATTGATTTGTGCAGTGGAAAGACAGAAAGGAAGAAACAGAGGAACCAAAACAATTGAAAAATAAATTAATTTAAGAAATTACTGATGCTTGAGATTTTCAGAATCTATACACAACCCTTATCATTAGTGTGTTTGGGTAACTGGATTTACATGTAAAAGTCTCTTCTGGAATGTTTGCTGCACAGGAGGCAGGAGGAACATAAAATTGAGCCACTTCCTTGTGTATTGCTTCGTCATCGGTTAGGTGCCTTGCTCAGTGGTTTCGTGTAAACGGAATCGAGCCAGGGAAGACAGACTCTCCTGTATATGGCAACGTAAAAGTGAATCCAGCTGGAATGGAATTTCGAAGTTGAGATGGTGGGCCATGTGGGAAGAGTGGAGCAGTGGAGCTTGTCCCACCACCACCACCACTGCTTCCACCATTGATTGGGAAGCTAATGGAACTAGCCAATGGAATGGGAGTATAATTGTAGGCATGATTGTGATGAGCTGCTGGTGGGTTATTGCTTGAGCTCCCTCCTGCGCTAGAGTTGCTGCTAGAGTTGCTACTGCTGCACAAGTTGAGTGGATTGACCTGAGCAGAAGGTACACTGAGTACTGATGAGGATGAGGTGATTTGGCTAATAGAGTGAGACTGTGGAGGCGGCGGTGGGAGTTCCACTTCAGCCACTTTCCCGACCATCGCCCACTTGTACTCCCAGACTTGACCATTTGGGGTTGGAACAAACTTCCGCTCACAAAAGGGAATCAGAGCATCATAAGCAATGAGTAGTGCGTCGCCCGAAGTTTTGATCACCTCGGCAGAGGTGTGGATAGAATGTGCTCGAATCTTCCACTCCATTGATCTCTATATATAGAAATACAAAAATTAGGTAAAATTACTGGGTCTGAAAGTGTAATTAAATTACCCTTTGGTCCTTTGGGTCTGCAATTTTGAGATGAAATGAATATTTTCGAGCCTCTTGCTCTGGGCACATCACCGTTACCCAGCACATCGCATAGTGTCGTTGGAAGACATAGTCACGACGAAGGAAGAACGTCTTGTCTTTGTAATTCATCACCCCCAGGAGTTGAGACCCTGGATAACATAAAAAGTCAAAGTAAAAGATTCATATTTCATCATAAATTGTAACCTACTGTGACTATGACTCACCATGCAAAGTAGTAGAGGCATCGTAAACAACAAATTCTGGGAATTCCGAGGTCAAGTCGACATAGCTTTTGGCATGAACATCCGTTAGGTGCCTAGCGTAGTCTTCAAAATTGACCAAAAGCCCTTTACACTCGGCTGTAATGGTAGCCTCGTGACAAGGGATTGGTCGGTACTCGCAAACTCCCAAGTGATCCTTCAACTTGTCAGCCATGAGTTTCATCGAGCAGGAGTTGTATCGACACTCTGTTTCCACAAGGCTCAGCATTGCCTCGATCGGATAATTTCGAATGGTTGTGAAGGCACTTCCGCAGAGACCACATTTGGACAGCTTAGGCCGACAAATGCTACAGATAATGTGACCAAGGGTGCAGCTGAACACGGGTGGGATCACGATCTCCAGGCAGACTGGACACTCAAGGGTCCGCAGGAACGTCTCTGACATTTTTCTACTAGTGAAAACACCAAAGCCACCGCTCGCCGCTGCTGTCGTCGATGGCGAAGAATATCCGTCTGTTTCCTTTTCCTTTTCTTTGTCCATGACCAGCGTAGCTCAGCAAAGCCACTCGCACTCCTGGAAAAAAAATAGAGAAGAGGGACACATTTATTAATGAACTTAGCAAGCCTAGTTTAGATATATGAGATGGAAAATAGTAAATCTGTCAGGCCTTTTATGAACCCTGTTGTCGCATCCCCTCGCACTGGCTAGAAATTGTCCTATACTTATCATCACTCAATTGGAGATGATAATTTTATGTCGACAGTTGTTTGTCTGAGTCACCAATCAATAGATGTGCCAGCCTCAGCCTGCAGACACATTATTCTCTCAACGCTATATAAAACGAAATGGCTCTTTACATAAATGCATACCACACTGGAAATAATTTGCTTACATTAAACTTGTACCTAATTATAAATTAATTAAAATACCTTTACCTTTTGATTACAGCATTGTTGGAATCCACTCGGCCGTTGTGAGTTTGAAACGACTGGCTGCGCCTATACTCCTCTGAAGCCAAACTTTAATTGACTTCTTCCATGTGTAGCTTAACCACCGGCTAATCAGGGTTACAATCTTCAGTTCTTGTATATTGCTCTTTGTCCCCTTCTTCTTCGGAACAGGATTAGAGATTTCCGACGAGAAGGAAAGAGCTGCGCTGCTACTCCTGAACTGGAGGCTGTGTGGTGAGAGATGAGGCCAGCAGAGCAGCCAGCCTCCTCGTAAAAACGAGAAGGGAGAATTTCATTGTTCTCCCCGAAATAGAAATCCAGTGAAGCAAAGTAACAAGGGAGCCATAAGCTGCTTTCCTTCGTAGTCGCCGTAAGAGCCTTGGGGAATTCGGTGGCTTCAAAAACTCACCCTCGCTTTTACGAAAACAAGTGGGTGTCGGCGTTTGGAATTTTCGTTTAACGGAGTCCCAATCGTCTCTCATTCATTCCTTTTCATACATGTATCCATTCCATTTATTTTGGTGCCAACAATAGCATTCCAAATCCTACAAAAATCTATGGAAAGCAACAGGTTATAAATCTTCAAAGTGTTTAGCCAAGGTACGAATTTATATTGCATATATAATGTATTGCTAACACCTTACGGTCTTTCGTATGAAAAGCTCCGGGTTAGTAATATCTTGACACTGTGCCTTGGGTTGGGTTCTTTTAATCGGAGACGACCTCTGACTTTATTTGAATAACGTCCACAACCAAGTCTTCATCGACAATGACATCGTTCCTTTTCTCACCAACATTGTCAATGAGAATTGTCATGGTCCACTTGTATTCGAATACTTGACCTGTAGTGTGCTGAACCTTTCGTTCGCAGTAGGGAATGAGGGCCTCGTACGGAATGAATGAGCAGTCGCCGGCAGCCTTGATTTTATCAACGTCCGAATGAACAGAGTTTGCACGAATACTCCATTGCATGCATTTCTATAAAATCCAAAATTCTTGTTTAGTCATGTATAAATAGTGAAGCAAAGTCGGGAAAGAATAAAGCTTACCAAAGGTTCGTATGGGTGCCGAATTTTCAAGTGGAAAATGAAGTTTGCAGATTCTCTTTCACTGGACATCATCGTTACCCAGCAGAGGAGATGATTTACAACAGATTTCCGATGAAGGAAGAATGTGCGGTTCCGATGACTCAACAGAAAGATGGGCCACTTGACTGTAAATGCACACGTACATTAGTTTTAACCACATACTTTCGAGAGGAATTAAATACCTTCCAGTGCATTGGATAGGTTAATTCTTTGGAATTCAGCATCGTCTGATGTCTTGCACCGAGTTTTGTGGACGTCCATCAAATGCTGTGTATAGTCTTCAAAGTTAATAAGTTGACCAGTGCATTTCACTACACAATACTCGTAACACGGGATTGGCCTGTAAAAATCCAACCAACAATATATTAGTAAATCTTTAACCACTTCGCCTTTCATTTCTATACTTCAAGGGACATAATTTTATACCTGAAATCACACTCTCCAAGATGTTTGCTCAGTTGATCCGCTTTCATCACAAGTGAGCACAGAGAATGTCTGCATCTCGTCTCCACCAGCCCAAGAATTGCTTCTATCGGGTAGTTTCGAATGCTCGTGTAAGGACTACCACACAATCCACATCGGTCGAGTTTGGGGCGACATAAACTGCAAATGATGTGACCGGCCAAGCAGTTTACAACCGGAGAGACAACAGTATCCAGACATATCGGGCATTCCAGGGTTTTCCTGAATTCTTCCAACGTAACATGGTCCATGAAAGAAATTGTCTTGTTAGCCCCACTACTGCTAGCTATTGACGACGTTGATGTATCCATGATTGATGACCTTTGAAGCACAAGAATTTAGATAATTTATACAAGACCAATGTAAAACAGCTGATTAGTATAAGTAAGTTTCTTACAGTGTGTGGCTGACAGATCCCATTCCCTATTTCAAGAAAGCGATGACTGACCTGAATGGAGATGAATGCAATAATAAGCAGTTGATTAATCAAGTTTTAAAATCAATTACTTTGTTTGCAAACCAGCAAAGTAATCGAAAATGAGACAATTGAAATTGAGAGAATTTGGAAAGGAAATTAAAAAGGTGTGTCGATTTTCCCGCCAGGCAGGGGTTCAAAATTCCTCAAAAATTCAAGGTCCGTTCATCTTCCTTCGCGTTGCTTGAGACAAGAAAATTGAGTGCTTAGCGCTAGCTAGCGCTGGCCGCTAGCGCCTAAAAAATTGGATCCGCAATCCCAGGAAAATAGGATTGAGTACTGGAAAATCCATCCCATTTGCCATTTTTGAGGCGACGGAAGAGGAATGTCCTTCATATCGCTGAAGCGTTGTAGGAAAAGTGAGGATGTGAGTGAAGGTCAACGCCAGTCAACCTGTCCTCTACTTAATGAGAGTTTAATGAAGAATTCCTTTATTTAGAACTAGCGACAGTTACTTTGGTATAGAGAGGAGCGAGTGATTCTAGTGCTGAGTCCATTTGATACTCTTGAGGTCAATGCCCTCCTGCACCATCTCCCACAGTGGACTAAGACATTAAACATTAAATCATTATGAACACTTCACTCTTCAACCTCATTGCGTCTTACCTCATTTCGCGTAGTCTCTTTGCCTGAGCGATGCATTTGTCCGCCGTGTAGTCAACTTCCTTTTCCGTGGTGAATCTCCCGATTCCGAATCTAATGGAAGAATGTGCCAAATCCTCGTCTGCCCCAATGGCCCTGAGCACATAAGAAGGTTCCAAGGAAGCGGAAGTGCAGGCACTCCCACTGGAAAGTGCAACATCCTTCAACGCCATCAACAAACTCTCACCTGAAACAAAAATAAACTTAAAAAATGAACAGAGCCAACTGTGAATTGGACTGACCTTCAATGTATGCAAAGGAAATGTTGAGACATCCTGGGTAGCATTCGGTGGCATCTCCATTCCTTATAATGTGACTCAATTTCCCGCTGATCCTTTCCAAGAAACGACGAGACAGCGCCTCAACCCGCTTCAGATCGTACTGGAAACAACAAACGTTTGCTTGAATTGGTGAAAACAACTAATTCATTGTCATGCACTTGCTTGCTTACACTCATTTCATGTTTTGCGATACGACAGGCAGCCCCAAACCCTACAACGAGTGGAGTTGGAAGTGTCCCACTCCGAAGCCCTCTCTCCTGCCCTCCACCACTAAAGATTGGTTCTAATCGCACACGTGGCCTCCTACGAACATACAGAGCACCCACGCCCTTTGGCCCGTAGATCTTGTGGCCGCTGATTGACATGAGGTCGATGTTCATCCCCTCGACGTCCACAGGGATCTTCCCCACAGCCTGAGCTGCGTCCGTGTGGAAAAACACCTTCTTTTGGCGGCAGAGTTGGCCTATTTGGGGAATCGGCTGCTTCACACCAATCTCATTGTTCACAGACATGATGGAAACGATGCTTGTTTCAGGAGTGAGGGCTTCTTCCAGCTGTGACAGATTGATGATTCCATTTGTCTGGACAGGGAGATACGTCACCCGGAATCCTTCAGCCTCCAGTGTTCGACAGGAGTCAAGCACACACTTGTGCTCCTAAAGCAATATTCCGTTGATTTTATTATTTATAATCATGAATGCAATGTATTTAGCATTGACTCACTGTTTGTGTGGTGATGATGTGATTTTTCTTTGACTTGTAGAAACGGGCGACTCCTTTTAAAGCAATATTATTTGACTCTGTGGCACCAGAAGTGAAGATAATTTCCTTTGGATCCGCACCAATGATTTCAGCCACTTCCTGAAAAGAGTCAACTGTAATTAGCTTGAAATCCTAAGTGGACGTGTAACTATACCTTGCGTGCAGTCTCCACTGCCTTTTCTGATTCCCATCCATATGCATGTGTCCTTGAGTGCGGATTTCCATATAATGAAGTAAGGTAAGGGAGCATGGCGTCTAGAACTCGTGGGTCCAGTGGGGTAGTTGCCTGTGCATCCAGGTACAAGGGACGACCTTCCACTCCATCCACTGTAATTGTCATTCCATCTAAAAAAGCAGAGAGGATTAGAGGCTAGAAGTTAATCAATTGATTACAGGGTGAATACCAATGTGTTCAGTGTGTATTTTGTATTGTTCCTTTGTGGCGAGTGTCCTGATGATTTGTGTTGTTGAAGACCACCACTTTGAGGAGAGAGATAAGAGAGAAGGAAGCCTGGTACCCATCGGAGTCAATTAATCAACAATTAATTAAAATAATTGAATTGAAAAAATAAGACGGAATTCCAGCAGGGATTTCGTTTCGGGGAATCCTAAAACTGAGACTCTTAGGACACAATGACACTGTCAAGTTACCCCCCCCCCCCCCTCATCCCCTCATTCGAATTAACCATATGGAAATCTTTTCAGCATAATTTTGAACACTTTTTGAAGAAAATATGATTTTGGCTAAAAATTTTACTATCCCCGCTAATTTTTATTTGCAAAAAGTGTTACGTGGCTTCACAATATGAGTTGTAATAAGTTTCTCGATATTGCTTGGTTGGCATCTAATGGCTTGAACTGCCAAGCTTGTAATCCCATGAACAGAATTTTTTTTAAGTTTAGTTTTGATTTATTGGGATTCACCAGTTTTGTAACATGGAGTATCAATTCAAAAACAAAGTTTTATCATTTTCTCATTCATCCGCCTCCATAGACTGAATTACCCTGTTCGGGCGGGGAATAAGAGCAGTAGCAGACTTTGGAGTCTGGGCATTGCATCGGGGACACATAGTCACCGTAATTCACGTTCGCTGCGGACATTCTATCCCCTACGCATACCCCGTGACAGTCAGTGGGGAACAAGGTTGACGGTAGGACTTTGCATCCTCCCTGTGGGAAACAAGACCAAAAAAGTTAAGAATTGTTATGAAGCATACAATGATTTACGGACGTTTAAGGGTTTGAGGTAGCCGTAAGCGCCGAGTCTGGAATAGCAACCACAACCTCCTGGCCTATCCGCCTTCCCAGCGCAGCCAGCTTGTGAGCCGTCAGGCTCGCAGTTTATCGAGTTGCAGTCGCTGTTTTTAGTGCAGAGAGACAAGACGGGATAACCAGGCTTTCTAGTTAAGACCGGATCTGCAAAAGGCACAATGAATTTTGAAATTAGGAGACAAGGTGGAGGATGAATTACACTCCGAAGTGTTCAAGAGTCTCCCCAAAGGCTTGACGAAGTCGTTGTAGTACTGCTGCACGTACTCCGATCTCTTTACCACGACTTTCCCTTCTCCCATCTAAACGGGTTGAAAAATTAAATTGTCATGTACAGTATGGAAATTTCGGTGGCGGGAAACCGAAGGCACCAGTGATTGGGTAAGCAAGAGTAAGGGTATGACTTAGAGAGCTCTTTTTCCAACAGTTTCAAAGTTATGCAAAATTTGGAATGTGTTAACGTTTTCTGTCGCACTGTACTAATATAGGGTATTAGTTACCTGTACAATTGCAACGAGTGCAAAAGTTATTAAACGCAAGTGTGCCATTTTCAGGGTTTTCAAAACGATTTACGCAGAGGAGCGGAAGCTGAGACTGCCCAGCGGAGCATAGCAGAGTGCTTAGCAGACTTTATACCTGTAGATTGATGGAAGTCCAGGGCTTTAATTAAACCACATCGCAATT
Organism: Pseudachorutes palmiensis; assembly: GCA_009869845.1. Classification (NCBI taxonomy): domain Eukaryota; kingdom Metazoa; phylum Arthropoda; class Collembola; order Poduromorpha; family Neanuridae; genus Pseudachorutes; species Pseudachorutes palmiensis. The sequence goes on along the minus strand of VNWY01000033.1, from coordinate 76,100 downwards.
GTGGCTCTTGTGGTTGTACTTTGTCTGTACCTTCAACTAAAGAATTGGCGATGAAAGACGCAATTCTGATTAATGCCCTGGTTAGTAGTTAATTAAGCTGGTAATTATTAATAAGCTAATTAATAGTTACCCACAAAGAGTAATCAGTCTGACCAGAATTCTCAGCGAGGGTTGTTTTTAAATTGAAAAAAAGAAGCAATTCCGACCAATATCATCCAAGCCCTTGTGTCCGAGTTTTAGTCTAACCATTTCGTTTCTTGCCGAAGAAGAAGCGGACCTTGGGACTCTGCTGGATTTTGCAGTGGATTTATTGACCGCTGGTCATAAGGTAGGTCATAGACCTGATCTGGACTGATCTGGACATAATGTTGAAAATAATCCGGAAGTTGTCAGCGACGCCCCTATCCAAATACCAATGTACCGCTCGTGAATACTCAACGCCTCCTGTTGTCCAGTACTTTAGAACGTTAGAAAATGATCCAGTAAGTTAATCCCTTTTAAACTTATACAACGAATTAATGTGTGATGATTTGATGATTTTAGAGAAACCACAATGCATCTCATATTGGACGATTCTACACGGTTCCGCCTGAAGACTGCACAACTGTCTTCGGGACTGTGACACCGGCGTTGCCTGGTGGGTTCCGCGAGTTAGCCCGTATCTTCACGGAATGTTCGTTTTTAGTCAGAAGTCCATTCATTGATTTGAAAAATTGTATTGAAGCGTACCCAGCAACTTTACCGACATTGCGTTATATCATCTGTAATTTCATTCTAACTCAAAAGCTACATAAAAGGAGAATTATTGTTTGTAACTTTTGAATTGTCATTGCAGATGGGAAGCTGGGGTCAGGAAGGTCGTTAACGATGGCTCACCTTCTGCACTATGCTTATCGCAAGGAGTACATGCTCTTCAACATTGGATGGCGTTAGATTTTGATTTATTAAACGTCTGGTTCTATGGGATAATTTACGGTTTTCACAGTTCCCACTTGGACCAGATTTGTGAAGTCATACCAGCCAAGTTCTACCAGACCAGGCTACTTTGACCACACTACAAATGCAATTCTTTGGCTAACTCATTTTAGAGTACAAAATGCCAAGCTACTGGCAACTCTTGAGGTAAAGTTGAAGTCAAAATGTTAATTTTTATAACTTCAATACGTTTAATTTGCCTTTGGTGACTCTTGTAGCTGAAAACAAGTGTAGAGTACAGTTGGAATCAACGAGAAAGTACTCCAGCGGGATCAGATATCACGGAACTAATCGAGCACGGAATCGCTCGTCCAATGCACGCTACAGAATGTGTTTATGCCATGATCCAAGAATTTAAAAAGTTTTCCAGTCAAGGCTTGTAAGTATGGTAGTGTTTATTTGCGACTGATGTTTCATTTTACTTTTCTGGGAACTTACTTAGATGCAAATCAATGGTTCTGATTGACGGCGTCAATGCATTTTACTACGACAGTCAAAGGATGAAAGATGACCGACGAAAAATTGTTCCTCATGACAAGGTCACACTCTTTGAAGCATTTAGACAATTCTTCAAGCCTGATTGGGTTAGTAGTGAATTTTGTACAACACTTTTGTTACTCAAATTCAACATTCTTCTAGAATGGAGGAGTGGTCGTAGGTGTTGTGGATGGGCATGCAATTCACAGTGATTTCAGAACGTCCGACATGCCACGGCATCTGCTTGGGAAGGAGGTTAGAAAGGCTCTGGAACGAAAGAATCTTAACTTATCGCTAACTTTGCACAACTTTGTTTTCCTCAGGGATGGGAAGAACTCGACCCTTTTGTGCCAATCCACGTTGACATTTACAGCTCCCGTGAGATCCAGACGACGATAGACTACTACCTAGAACGTAAATGGCTAGCTCACCCAGATTCTGGAAGCGATATGGCCAGGAAAGAGCTGGAAGTTCTCAGTTGTCGGAATCCGTATGTTCTCAGAGAACTTTGTGCCTCGAGGTGAAATGTTTTTAGTATGCTCCTTCAATTTAATTTAGCTACAGTTTCAAGTTAAAGTTTGTATATTCTAAATTGATACGAAAAATAGAAAAGGGTTGCCGTTCGCCATTACATAAATGAGTTCCAAGAGAGTGAGTGGCAAGATTCAGCGTCGTTCTTCCTGTGTCTTTGGTTGACGAGCTTCATGTGATAGACGTAGGAAGGTAATGATGGCCCAGTGATCGCTTGGGAAACTGGACGTTTTCTCAACTTTCTCGATTCCAGTCACCCCAAAGAATTCAGGTGTAAGGGATGATGGAACAGAATCCCGAAAATACAAGCGATCAAATCGGCATCGAGGTTGGAATTGTGAAGGCATCTTGGGAGAGAGGATTGTTAGAGACTGACTTTGGATTTTAGACTATCAAAATTCTATACCTGCAAATTCGTATTGCGTGTGAGATCCCAAGTGTATCGGCAAGTTTCACGAGATCCACATTTCACCCACAAGTCTGACATGGTGGCAGGAAGCAATCCCGTGAGCTGTTATAGACGAATACTAAGTAATCACTTGGTAATGAGTTGAAGGTTGAGCTTGTCACCTCTTTGTCACGAATGTTGAGGTCACCACCAAAAATGACGTTATACTCTGGTGGAATTGCGGAGGAGTGATCCAAGCATATTTTCAATTGAGCCTTTCGTTGAGTTGAATAATCAGCAGTACTCTCCAAGTGAGTGTTGAGTAGGAACAGTTTAGCACGACCAATGAAAGCCTAAAGAAGATGCATTGTTTGTTGACAATTGACAAATTACAACATGCTTCAACACAATGCTTTTTTTTCTCACCTTTGTGACGAGCAAGTTTCTCCCCATCGTTGAATTTGCATACGGAATGATGTAATGATCCTCGTGAAATACTTTGTTGTACCGAAGGAACGTGGCCGTAAAGTATTGACAGTTGGGATCCTCAGTTCCGATGACAGGGAAGTACTTTGATTCCAGTTTCCGGGCGATGTAATCAAACGTAAGAGGAATGAGTTCCTGGAAGAAGATTACATCGTGGTTTTCCCTGAAAAAAAACATGTAATGAATCAAATGACAGTTATTTTAGCTCTGTTAAACTTTTTATGTAATTTAGTAAAGCGTACTTTTCAATCAATTGCACCACCGCTTCAGTTCTCTTTTCCAAGCTCTTGTCATCCAGTCCGTCCAAATTCCAGCTCATCACTGAAAACTTCTCAGGGGCCCACTTCGAGAAACTCTCGTTTAGGATATTAGCAGCACTGGGAAGGTTTAGAGTTAATAACTTTTATCCGTTTCATAACAAAATTACTTTACCCATTCGATGATGATGCACGAGCCGGGCTCTCGTCAAGGTCAATGACTTCAACAGGTCCCTTGGGTTTGGGTTCATTCTCCAGCACCATAACTTCGTCCTCGTCTGCATTTTCCAAGAAAGTGTCGATAGCAATCTAAAGAAATTTTGCTTTCTTAGCAGTGTCATGAATTAGAATCTCTAAAATAAACTTTTTGCCAAGTACTTTACCTGAATGTCCCACTTGCTTTTCTCTAGCATTGACCTTGCTTCGGCTACTGGTACTTCACAAATACTGGACAGGTCAGACACCAACTTTTCCTTGACCGTGTCATCCAGCTCGATCAGTACAGGCTGTACACCCAGGGCAGCACCGTCCCCGCTCATTTCCCTCGCCTGCAATGATAAATGGAAAATGATGTTTTTATATAGTGAATTTGATTGGTTCGATTGATCATATACCAAAGTGTAGAAGCTCTTGGATGACCTTATGATTTGTTCTGAGTTGACCTTGATGACCTGAGGAATTGACTGGAGAAGAAAGAGGTCTATATTTCCTTTTGTCTTGTTTCCAGCTTTTACGATCTAAAAATCCTTCTCTTTTTCCTGCCCTTTTCTTGAGTTTTTTGACAGGAATTTCTTTGAGACAACAAAAGCCACCAAATGCTTTCAGGCTAGTTTTTCTACGAAAAACGTCCATTTTCTATTTTTGATTAGTTGACAGTAACCTATTTGTAAAGGGATGGACAGCCTGATTTGCGTACATCAGTGATTGTAGTAATCATCCAACAGCCTTTTCATTTGGAAACGTCGCGTGTCTCTTAAAAGTCGAAAGGCCTTCGAAAAATTCACACACGCCTGTCAAAGTCGAGTAAAAACCTCTGGAAAAGCTATTTACTGCTTGGATCTGACATGACATGACACTAGAAACAAAGTAAACATGATTTCATGCCGATGGAATTGATTGCCGACATGAATTCTTAAAAAGTATCCAACAGTCCACAAATCAGAGTCCCACACACGGTTCCGATTTCATTTGAGAAAACCTGCTTGATTTGTGCTTGAAATCTCCAGGATGAGGGGTCACATACTTTTCCTTGCAATCAGTTTGCATCTCTTTGGACTCTTCAAATCCGCTATGATGCTGAATGTCACTGACGACGGCGAGGAGGACGAGGAGCGTGCTCGGCCTGGAATCCATTTCCCTGCTGAAAGTGATCGTCACGACCGGACGTTTATGACATGGCCAGAAGAATCCATCTGGGGAGAAGACATCAAGGCTGTCCGAGAGGATATTGTCAGAATAGCCCAAGCTATTGTTTACTTTGAGCCTGTCACTGTCCTATCATCACCGGAAGAAATCAATGGTGCTACGAAAGCACTCGGAAGTAAGATCGATTTGCTAAGTATTCCAGTAAACGATCTATGGGCTCGAGATACGGTTCCGGTCTTCACACTCCGAACCACTTCCCTTGGCAAAAACAAGACCAGGAATGACGTGATTGGGGTTGACTTTAACTTCAACGGCTGGGGAGAGAAGCAGAAGCCACATGAAGCCGATTCCAAAGTAGCTGTGAATGTACTGAAGGAGCTGAATCTGGAACGCCGGAAGTCAACATTGGTTCTTGAAGGCGGGTCACTAGAGACAGACGGGGCTGGAACACTGCTTGTCACGGAAAGCTCTATTATCAATAAAAACAGGAATCCAGATATGACAAAGTCGCAGATTGAGGAGGAACTGAAGTCAGTCTTAGGAGTGACAAAAATAATTTGGTTCAAAGGGGTCAAGGGCATGGACGTGACAGATGCCCACGTTGACTCTATCGTAAGGTTTGTCCGGCCTGGTCGTGTTATCGTCACACGGCCAAATCGTAAAGACGATTCTGACGGTGATGACGTCTGGACAAAATCTTCGAACGAAGCTATGGAAATCCTCCGTGAGGAAACTGACGCAAGAGGAGAATCATTTGAAATAGTTCAACTCTACGAACCGGATCGTGAGAAGGTTGAAATGACGGGGGATGAAGACAAGTTTGTGTCAACGTATGTCAACTTTTACGTCGCCAATGGAGCAGTCATAATGCCAAAGTTTGGGGACAACGCAAGTGATACGGAAGCAATGGAAACGCTGAAAAAGGAATTCCCTGGAAGAAGAATTGTTCAAGTGAAGATAACCACTTTGGCTTCTGGAGGAGGAGGAATTCATTGTAGTACAAGAGAACTCCCTGCTAGGTCGAAGGGCACTTTAATGAAGCCGTCAATTACTGGGATCCTTCCTCTCATGTTGCTGTCATTATTCATGGGCTAAACCCAAACCACCAAGGGATAAATTAAATGAATTAAATAAAATATCCTATGGTTAGACTTGATCTGCTCCTGTATCAATTTGTGGAAATCATTTATTTACCCAAATGTAAAACGGGAAAGAGAAGATGTTCAATGGGTTTACTTCTTCTTGGACACACCGACAGTTCGACCACGTCGTCCAGTAGTCTTTGTGTGCTGACCACGCACCCTCAGACCCCAGTAATGACGAAGACCACGATGAGCTCGGATCTTCTTTAGTCGCTCCAAATCCTCACGAAGTTTGGTTTCCAAGTTGTTGGAGATGATCTGGAATCAAATCAGGAATAATGACAATCAGGCTATGAGACGATGGGGAAGAATATCTGAAATATACTACTAAATTACCTGTGAATACTTGCCGTCCTTGATATCCCTTTGCCTGTTGAGGAACCAAGTTGGGATTTTGTATTGACGTGGGTTTGACATAATAGTGATCACTTTCTCCACCTTGAAAAAAAAACGTAAAGTGTCAGACATCTTTTTCTTGGAATAAAAATACGGATTGGCATGATTGGTAAACATTCTGTGTGTTCTCTTTCTCTATTACTTGTTTCGTTCGGGATAGATGCACTTATTCAAATAAAAAGCATGAGACAATCGGTAACAATCCCTGAAACGCTAAAGTAAAACCTGCAGACCAACAGGATTGACTGTAATCTACAATTAACGACTCATTAAACGAGTAGCTATACTAAATCTCTAGGATTACGGAATCTCTAGGATATATCACTATCGATTCCACCTTCCATATAATAATAACCGTGACAGTTATTTCATTTCTAAATTATATCCATTAAAACACCACTCAAATCCTTATGCAATAACATAGTAAATCTATGTGGCATTACTTCTTCTTCGCTGAGTTCTCCTGCCCGTTTGGATAAATCGACATCGGCTTTCTTGAGAACCAAGTTGGAGTATCTCCTACCGATTCCCTTGATTGCCGTCATGGCGAACATGATCTTGGTCTTGCCATCAATGTTCGTGTTCATGACACGAAGAATGTGCTGAAACTTCTCTGGTACGACGAGAGACTAGAAGAAAACACAAAAAATGTAAAAATTAACACATGTTCATAAACCACGGATTTATTGACATGTAACATTGTAATGCTCAAGGTAAGCACTAAAGTAAACCAATGTGAAACTGGTGAATTATTAGTATATTTTGATAGTGATCTTACCATGTTGGTTAATTACTTCCAAAACGACACTGGAATCCCAATTACCGGATGGCCAGAGAGGTCAGAAATTGAGCATACAAAAACTCCTCTTCTCTTGCCGTATGAATCCAATTTCAACATGGCCGACTGCAGAGGCCGGGAACTCGTGGAGTGGAAAACAGGGTGGCCAAATTAAACTCACTAAACCAAACCATTGCTTTATGGAAATGAGTAATTGATTTCAATTGAACAAATAACAACATTTTTATCATTTCCTTTGTTTAATTCCAATTTAAACATGATACTTTTAAAATTGACAATGACATTTTGAATGGTAAACTCTATTAATCATAAATCCAGTACGCTTCATGTTCAGAGCAGGAACTATTACTAAACACTATTACATGCAGTTTAGCGAAAATGTTTTTAATCAAACGTAACCGACTAAAAACGTTTTTTATAACTGGTAATTAGTTTCTGTTAATGGTTAAGTTAGTAGTAGAGTACTCGGTACCCATAATTTATTCTACTGGCTTAATCTAAATGGCCAAAAAGCTAATCACTCTTTACCAAAAACTGCAAAATTATTACAAATTGTTTCATTAAAAATTATTTCAGTAAAAATTGCTAAAATAGCGGAATTGTTTCAATTCTGTTTTTAGTTTTTGATGTTTTCCAACCCTTGCTCTCCTTGGTTTGGTGGATTCACGAGACACCCTGGACTTTTTCCCCGTCTGCCACCACGTGGGTTTGACTTTCCACCCGATTTGAAATTCCCAAGCAATCAGCAGGAGAAAAAAGAAAGTCAAAAACATCAATTTCCATTTGAATCGTGTATCCGTATTGTTGCTCCTCATTTGGCAGTTTAGTCACTAACCACACCCTGATGAGAACTGCTAATTCAAAGGTCATTGCTCTTCATCTCCAGTAAAAGCGCCACTAAACACAGGTCAATATGCTGGGAGACGAGGATTTTGTCCAAGATGGGAAATATCGAAAGTAAGATTTCTTCACTCCTTGTCTGTAAACAGATGACTCATTCTTCTGATTAATGACATCTGTCTGATTAGTCTAAATCATCAGTGGTCTTGACCTTATCCTCAAGGGCACTTGAATCATATATGAAAAGTACACATTTTTTGTATTTGTGTCATCTGTCATATGGATATTTGTAAATGACATATGATACAATATTTTTTTTTGTATTTCAGCTATGTCGCTGCAATGGAAAAGGCGTTGAAAAACTTTGAATATTCCTCAGACTGGCCGGATTTAATCAGCGCCTTGACCAAGTTAAACAAAGTGAGTTTTAGATGTGGATGGGAATTAATTATCAATTCACGCAAATATTGTTTTTCAATAGGTGATAACTTCAAACTCAGCAAAGTACAAAGTAATTCCTCGGCGTTTGCTGTTGACGAAACGTCTGAGTCAATGTCTTCATCCAAGTTTACCTGCTGGAGTGCATCTGAAAGCTTTGGAGACGTATGATTTAGTATTCAAGTCTATTGGAGTGGAGAAGCTGAGGACTGACTTGTTTATTTACGCTACTGGTGAGCGAGATTGTGATTGATGAATGATTTGCTGAAAAGGTGATGAATGATTGACACCTTTACATATTGGTGTTTTCCAGGCCTCTTTCCCTTACTGAACTACGCTGGACTTAATGTCAAACCGCCATTGCTGAAAATCTATGAAAATTACTTACTTCCGTTGCAAGGAGACCTTACTCCGTGTCTGGATGGGTTTCTCCAAGGAATTTTACTTGGAATGGAAGAATCAGCTGATAATCAAAGGTGAGGCTAAAATGCAATTTCACTTTTGATGTGTCATTTTCTTCATTTTTTGTATTTTTCTCATTTCAGATCGTCCGAACTACTAAACTCCATCAAGGTTGCAGTGTCCCCTCCAGTATTTTACACATGTCTCTGGAAATGCACCCTTTCTGTACCAAAACTTCGTCAGGCCTCTATAAACTACTTGATCACTGATCGTGATGCAATACTAGGGAACGACTTGGCGCTCGTCAAGTCTGCAATAGTCGCTTGTCTGAATGATACAAACATCCTTGTACAAAGGCTCAGCCTTGAGCTCCTCAGTACCCGCGATCTTCTGGAGAAGGAAGTTGATTTAGTCAAAATGGCGCTAAGAACTTTGTTGAGGAGGGACTCTAGTTTGAATCGGTAGAAATCCTCTTTTATATAACTCTAGAGTTGGTAAAGAGGAAGATTTTGTTTTGTTTCAGACGTCTCTTCAATTGGTTAACTGACTGTGATAGTTTGCTTATCGAAGCAATCCAATCTCTTCTCTGTGATAATGATGAAGACAATTACCGGATCCTTGTGTACTTGTTCGACAAGCAAAGTAAAGGGAATGATGTCATCCTCAAAAGTGTAATCGTCGACGTCATAAGGTTTGGAAAAATTTATATCAATATCTGTGACATCACCACTAATCTGAATTTTACAGGTCAATGTACATTCACAACACGCCAAACTCAATCGGAACTATTTTCTTTTCGACGCTTAACTCCCATTACGTCTGGAACTATTTATTCACCTCCGTCACTGAAAGCCTGTCCATCGATGACTGCGCATCAGTTCAAAAACCTGGGTCAGGGCCACCACCGTTGCCTGAACTCTGTCTGCTCATCGCCTTCCTTGCCTCCAAAGGTTTTCTGGAGCCTAATGAATTGAACACTTTTAACTTTCATCTCCTAAAGCAAATTCAAATTGAAATCTCATCCCTTCCACTGCCGAATATCATTTGCGTTTTCAATTTATCAAAGTCATTTAATCTGAAGGAAGCAATGCCAACCATTGGCCAGATTTATAAACAATTCATATCATCCATACTGTTCGTCTTGGACGTTGACAAAACCTACGAGGCTCTTATCCAATCCAAACTCGACACGGAAGTGTTCTACAGCGAAAACTTTGAAGAGCACATCCTAGAATCGGTAAAGACGATGACAGTCAAGTCTCCTTTTGTTCTGCCTATCATCAAATCCAATTCCGATCCTCACCTTGTGGACTGTTTCAAAATGCTGAGCGAGTTAACACTCGCAGGGATAAAAGAGGCAATTGAAAGCGAACAAGAAGGAGACTACGAGCTGATTTTCAAGTGCCTCACAATTGCATCTCTATGCGACTCTACGGGAGTTTCGTCCTGTGCAATACACATCTTGTCACAATTACTCCACATAGAGAAATGTAGAGCTGTGCTGGAACCAACGCCAACTGTGGAGCATATCGCTTCTATCCTTTGGGATTACTCTGATCTAACCACACTCCAAAACTTCATCACTTGGTTTCCAGAGAGGATTCAACGACTGTTCATTACCAAAACCGAAGAGGTCGATTTTGACGCGTCATTGATCAAAATCAAGAAATTACTTGCGAATAATGCTCCATTTGATGGACTCGTTTGTAAAATCCTGGACGGTTTAGACAGCAACAATGCAATCGTCCGCTCACGGAGTGAACTTTTTGTAGCAGAGCATTTTCCATCTGCTGTTGGGATCTTGTTGGATCCAATCCTTCGGATTTTACGATCGCAATTGCAGTTGGCGACGAGTGTTCTGAGTGGAGATTGCCAGACTCTGAGCGAGCAGCAGCAACGGAAAGATAATGACGAGCAAGAAGATGTGGACAAGACAGACGCATCTGCCGTAGATGCAGTTGAGCGTCCAAACAAACTGCTGATGGACTCTGCAGGGAGATTTACAATTCCACTCATCACTCCTTGTCTTAGTGAAGATGGATTTGATGAAATCGATGAAGACAATTACCTGGGGCTTTTGGATGCTCCTGCAAGCGCAGAAGGGAGTGCCAGCGATATCAACCACAATGACGCCAAGTCAGCGTTGGAGGTTTCAATTTCATCTGTCACCTGCCTCTCAATCGCTTCCCTTGACCCCGACAAGGAGTTTGAGTCTCAAATGGAAAAAGGCGAGTTCCAACAGCAGAGCAGCCCTGGTGTACCAGTTCGGACTTCTTCTGTCCATCCTCGGCTGTTCTCAATTCATCCGTACACGACGCACATGCTGATATACAAAGTGACTCCGGATTTGCCACAAATGTTGTACGCTCTTGGTCTGCTACGGCGTGTTATTGAGACGGACCTGCAGGGGTTTCTGGTAGCGGTGACTACTACATCAGTAGCAGATGGAGAGAACGGTGTCACGTACTTGGAACTAGTGTTGGAGACGCTACTCAGAACACTGGAGTCGTTTGTGATGGAGCGTGATTCTCATCTTGTTAGTGTCCATGTCGAAGCATTACGAATGATAGCGAACATTCTCAACGGATTTGTTGGACACGGATCCAAAGATTTCCTAGGTAAGGATATCCAAAATGTAAAATTTTATTTCTAAAAGCGTTTTATTTTAGGTTCGATTCTGTTGAAACTGCACCTACCAAAGACAATTCTTCATGTCGTAGTGACTCTGCCAACATTAGAGACTGAAGACAAGTTGACTAGTACTGAAGAAATTATAAAGCACAACTACAAAAATATTGTCATGATGTACAGGGAAGTTGTAAAGTGAGTCAGTCTTGAATATTTGCAATTCAAAAAGTTATAACTTTGTGGGATTTCAGGATGACGACGGTGCTCGTTTCGATTGAATCTGAACTTCGGCAGTATCGAGGGCTCAAGTCCAAATACCGATCCAACTCAAACTCCTACTCGCCCAACGTCCCGATGATTCGTCAGCCACTTTATGTCGACTCTATTCGCCAAATCCTAAGCGATGACAAGCTACAACCTTTTCATCTAATCATTCTAGATTCAATCACAAAGTCACTTAGGTTCTACAAAGAAGAAAAAGTTATTGTAGACGTGGTGAAGGTCATCATTGGGATTCTGGGGAGCGAGACACAGTAAGGAAATGCATAACTCTGTAGAGCAATTGCAATCTCGAGTTTATCATTAATATAAAACCTGGTTCTTATTTTCAGGAGCAGAGATTTCGTATATGTTAGCAATATCCTGGAGTCCCTGACCAGTATCCTTCATTTTATCGTACTAGAAGAGACTGTAGTGAGTGAAAAAGTGCCAGCATCTCCGGGTTTGCTTTCGAACTTGGTCAGCGTCTTTGTCGGTGGAAGTATAACGCCAACAGCCGGTCAGCAACAGCAGGGAAAGGTAACTTGAATATAAATTATTCTGTTACTCAAAATAATTATTTTGCTTTTAGGGAAAGGATGGGCAGTCGAAGACTTCGCTGATGAGCTTGTTACCTAACCTTCTTTCTTCCATACTTGGGATTTACTCTGCCCATCGTCAGAGTCTCAATACACTTCTGAATCCTATTGCAGTTACTTTCTGCCCACAGTTCATCCAAGCAGTGGGCAGGGTTGACCCCGCTGCTGGTGCGGAGTTGGTATTTGGCATGAAGGTGCTGTCACTGGAATCCCTCGTGACTGGTGTCGACTCGTTTTTGAAACAAAGTAATTCTAACGGAGTCAGCAACAGTGGTAGCGGCGTATCACCTATTGCGATACCAGAGGTAAGTGTAGGTTATGGGGTATCCCTTCCATCTAAATTCAATATTTTAATATTTCTTAGGATACTTCTTCCTCTGTGGCCGTGAATCTTCTGTCGTTTCTTGCCCACTACATAGATCACACTGTAGATCATACGCCTGATCACCTACATGATGTAATGGCTCCCTTGATAGTGCTGATGAAGAACACATTTACACTTCCGGTGCAAGTGCAGTTAGCTGGGCTGGTGATTTACTACAAACTGGTAAAAGCCATATTCGCTGGAAAAGAATGCAGTAAAGAACTACAAGACCTTGGTGGAAAGGTATTCAAAATTAGAATTATGTTTTGTGTAATCCTAAGTTTTAATCTTGCTTAGCTCCTGGACATTATTTGTACAACTTCGATGGAGAAAAGGACAAAATCGGAACTGACTTCAATCCAAATCCTCGAAACTTTGGACACTTACTTGACTGCACTCTTAGACTTGGTTTGGCCTGCAAGTGAAGAGAAGTTGCCAATAAATACAATCATTTCCTTTCTCATGGTATTTCTAAAGGGGAAGTAAGTAAAACATTTTGAGACATCTTACAGTAACTGATTTTTAATTGACGTTGATTTTAGATTTCCGTTGCAAGGCTACACACTGAGTGTAACGCTGCTGGCCAAACTAAGTGTTTATGCAAATCTACGAAAGTCTTGGAAGAAGGAAATATTTGAATTACTCCTGGAGTCTAGTTTTTTCCATTTCCCAATTGGATGCCTTGAGGATTGGATGATTATATTTGATCATCTTTTCAATGATAAATCAACCTTTGTCGAGTTTCTGGGTAAGATTGAAATCACACATTTCTGGTATTTATCTTAATTGCGTGTATTTTTTGGTACAGCACGCGTTAGCGTTCCACAGACTGGATCATTAAATATTTTTTCAAGTAAGGAAGTTGAATACGAGTCACGGGGAATGTTACTGAAGCGCTTGGCCTTTGTTATGTATTCCTCACCACGCGATCAGTACACACGCTCTATGACAGTTATCCAAGGCAAGGTTCCATTTCTTCCATAATCATTAAAGGCTACATGCATTAACTACTTTCTATTTGAACACAGAGAGATTAGCGGAAGCTATTAAAATGCCTACGATGATCCCTATAATTCAAAGTCAAGTTTTCCTCTGCTTCCGAGTTTTACTTGTCCGACTCTCCCCTCACCACCTCAATTCCCTCTGGCCAATCATACTGCACGAAGTCCTACAGGTGAATTATTATAAAGTAAAAGTATGCTTAATTAGGAACTCCGTTTGAATCCATTTTTTTTCATTTAGACATTGATCCAATTGGAAACAGATCTTTTAACCCAGCAACAGTCCCACCTCAACCTCTACCTCCAATTATGCAAACTCTTACAAGTGGCTCTGAATCTCTCTCGGTTAACCCACTTTCAAGTATCAAATATGTTCCAAATGTAAGCCAAGTTTACAATTGGGTTGAATTAAGTTCTAAACGTGTATAATTTATTATTAGGTACCGATGGACGTTTGTGGGCCCCGCAACAGCCTCATATACGCCACACCTCACACGCATCGCCTCACTTCTCGAGCCCGTTGAAGCAGCCAATGCTGACTTCGACCTCACAAAAATAACCAAAATTGAATCTATAGCAGAGCTCTATCCTTTCCTAACGCACGCTGAAGAGGAACTGGAGCTGGAAACGCTGGAAGCAAGTCTCCGTCGCGACTTTCTAGACTAATTTCAAACCCGCAATTTTTCATTTTTTTTGAATAAAGGTGCACGTTAATTTATTTCAGGAAAACAACTCCTAAAATGGGACATTGATTTTATGTTTTTTTTTCTAAACCCTATCTGAAGTTCAAGGCTAAGGCCAAGGACTCCTTTTGTTATTTAATTTGAATAACCTCAATTCCACTCAGACCCTTGACGCTGTTCTCATTCAGTTTCTGTCCGAGTTTGAACAAAGTTCTAAGGATTTTAAGAAGATAAAATAAGAAAAAGAAGTTCTGGAATGGAGTCTCTTATGGATTTCATTGTGGAGATTAGATTCGAATTGGTGTTGCTAGCTTATTTTGTCCTCTTTGCTGTAATTGCAAAAGCGGCGTTGGTCAACCAAAGGAAAGAAAAGGTCAAGCTGGAAGACCCGGCCACATTTTTGCCTCAACATGGACGAATTCTCAAACCTCGTTCCCAAAATGGAGGAAATCGGGAAAGAGATTCGTCACCTCTCGAGAGAAGTTGGACAGCTAAAAGAAGGGATTCAAGTCATCAAGCAAAGCCTGGGAATTGAAAATCAAACTGGTGAATCATTTTCAATTTTTACAAACCGTAAGTTATTGTTGCGCCTTTCGTTATTTTGCTATTGGGAATTACGAATGACCTCTGGATTTTTTTTAGAAGCCGACTTCATGACGGACTACCCATTTGTCAGCAGCATGGGATTTCGCCCCAATTCCCGGAGTCAAGTAACCTCCCAACATGGTATCATTTCTATTAGTCAACCGTAAATTGTTGAATAAATTGTGAGAAAAGTGAGAAGTATTTTGCCTCCATTTTTGGCTAATTAAATATCCAGGGGAAGAGTTCTGGAGCTAAACTCATTAAAAAGGATCGTCATTTTCTTTGACGTAGAATAATGATGCATGAATGAAATGTTTTTGTCTGACAACTTATTCCTTCAAGGATGTAACTGGTTCTAATGTTCTTCATAACATCTCCACGAAGCTTTGGTCTGGCGTCATTAGTTGCAGCTTTTCGTCCAGTTTGCACAACGAGCATTAGTGTAGTTGCATTTGATCAAATGGTGGACACGACTAATGACGATCGTCACATGGAGGAAATGGTGGAACAGGTATAAAACAGTTTACGCCTGCTTTCTCCAGTTTAAGTAATCTTTCCAATTTTCAATTTGGAATAGCTGAGGATAAAATTGGAACCGCTACTGCTAAATTATGGTGCCGTAAATCTATCCGATGGGATGCTGAGACGATGGATTCGAGGTTACAAACGCCGGTTTTGATTAAAATACGTCCAATTAATTAATTCCTATTCATTTTCGAAAGGGAGGGATTTCAATCTGGGACACGCAGTGAAAGGAATTCTAAAGGTTCATTTGACATTTAAAACTTTAATCCGAAAAAATCATTAATTTTATTTCAGACACTAAAATGGAGGAAAGAGAATCAAATTGATACAATTTTGAATGAGAAGTTTGACGACGTCTTCTGTCCAATGCGTCATAGCATTGCGGCCTATGATTTTCACGGGCGTCCAGGTCCGTCAGTCCATCTCTCTGGCTAATGTTTACACTTATTGTTAATTGCAGTTGTAATTGTTGAACCAACTGATGATCTGTTCCAAGTGCCTGAAAAAGAGCTAAAGAAGATAGCAAAGCAGAATATCAAGAATAAATCGAGATCTCAACGATTTGCTCTGTTCCAAGCGGAGACGCTTCAGTCCATTGTAGAAGCTTCTTCCCAGTCTAATGCTGTGATAATCATCAACATGAAAGGAATCGAATTGAAGAATTATATCAAGCAAATCAAATCCAGTAAGCAACTTAAGTAGCAAAGTCCACGCTTACTTAAGTTTGAGCTAACAGTATGAACAATATGTTACAGTGGTGCCGATGACTATGGAGCTTATGGACGTTTGTGAAGAGCATTACCCAAGTATTCTGGATTCACTCTACATCATCAATGGTTAGAAAAATAAATCAATTTTGGGAACGTTTTTTAACTTTGCTGTAAAAATTCCAGGTCCTAAAAAGACGCTAAAAGTCATCATGAGTATCGTAGCTCCAGCCATCGATTCCGCTGCGAAAAAGCGGATTCACATTTATGGTCGGAAGAAAGAGAAATGGGGGAAAGCATTACTGGAAATTATTCCTGCTTCTGAACTAAGCGTTGAACTTGGAGGAATCAAAACGATGGAATGATTGAAATATTTAACTTTTATTGCTACTACATTTACATTGGACAAATGGAACTTCCGTAAATAAAAATTTCCATCACTCGCAAATATTTACTGAGGCGGAGATTCTTCTTGTTCAACGCTCTGATAGTCCCGCAAAGAACTTGAAATTCGGACATTTCCTCGTTTAGTTTTTTCAGCACTGCGTCAAATGCTTCTTTCAATTCCATCGATTGTGAGCGACTTGTGAATCCCACGATGTTCGTTGCTGATTTATTATGTCCGATCTCCCGTATGTCAACCACTGTGCTTACAATGGAGGCCGCTAGCTCCTTGATTCGTTTGAAAATTAAATCCTGCCTGGTGCTTGCTGGAAGGTGAAACCCTAAGATCAATGTTGCCAATTCCAGTAATACTTCAGCTCCAGCATGACGTTTCAAATACTTGAATGACTCCGGTGCCTGAATCAGTGATGGCAGATTCAAACGTTGACTTGCAAGCACAGACGTATGCATAGCTTCTACCATGAAAATATTCGTGTCGCCAAATTCTTGTAACAATATTTTCGATATGTTCCGCACGGAGAATAAAGCACGAAAGAAGGGCAGGGTTCCCTTTGGCACGTCTGGTAGTTTCTCTACAGTTTCATACTTGTCCGCCATTACATCCGAAACGACGTCGGCCATCATTTGACTCATCTTGCTATTACCGCTTCCCAACTTGATCATTTCTTCGTGTTCAGAGGCCAGTGATAAGAAAATCACGTAGCGAGCAAACAGTTGGAGACGCTCGTCACTATCAGTGAGTTGCGGTATCATAAACTGAGCAACTTTCCAAAGTTTGGTCGACTCGTGAACAATCGTTTCCGGTTCTTTTTCGACAAATACTAGATCCAAACCAGTAGATTTTAACCACTGGTGTAACCAATTTGGCGTTGATGTTTCCGGATTAATTGTCGGAGATGTGTATTCACTGTCGGCCAATGGGAGAGGGAGCAAACCCTCGAGCAAAACTTGAATTCCTCCAGTTTGAACTTCGATCCGGATCGGAAGTGAAGATTTGATTGGTAGAGCCATGTTGTAAGGCTAGGTGTCCTTTGGCTTCTGTGAATTCTGGAATTTTTGGTTCTGGAAGCAAGATTTTCTTTGCAAAAAATCTTTGCAAAACTGTGAAGAAGTCTTGCTAAACCGTATTTATGTGAATCTGTTTCAGAGAAATTTTTGTGAATTCTAATTGACTGGTGTGACTATAAGTTTAAGAAAACTGTGAGAACTAAGTGAATTGGAAATAATGTCGTGCTTAGTTTGCGTGTTTCTGTTCCTAGTGTGGAAATAAAATCTTTCAGCTAAAGTATGGGGGTATTTAACAGCGTAAAGTGAATTTCCTGACGTCAAAGACTGAATGTCGTTGTCAAAAATTCAATTTAATTTTTTTTCTGCAAAATGATTACTGGTATTTCCATTACTACTTTGATTTATATTAATCTTTTCATCACAACAAAATAAACATACTTTTCCAAATACATTGAGTTGATTTTATTAATAAATCTGAGGGTTGTTCTACAGATATTTTAGAACTTAGCGTTCAACGAATTCAACATTTATAGCTCCATATCTTTTGCTTGAAGCGTACCAATGAACATGTCCGTCCACCTGCTCTTCTAAAACTTGCAGCACATTTTCCACTACTTTGTCATTAGGAGAGAGAGCCCTGTAGCGAGCGCATAGAGCGCTCATGTTTGAAGAGTCCTCTTGAACCATTTTAACCACATCCGCATACGCGTCCGGCAGTTCCATAAATCGGCTTTTGTAGGCTACCAAATTATAACCTATCCCAGACTCCAATTCCTTTCTGACGCTAAATAGGTCATTGACATTTACACAAATGGACCAAGCAAGTTCCAAAATACGTTTGAAGAGAACATTTTTCCTCATATTTTGGGTAGGAATGGCGCCTTTACAGAGCAAAGCGAGTTCAATTAATGCTCCAAATCCACCTTCATAAAGTCGGAAGTAGCGATATGAATCCACCGGCATGTCACCCATGTCATCTTCATAGTGGTCTTCAGATTCCATTGTAACCATTGCTCCATACGCCAATGTCGTCGCATCAGCAAAATATGTCGCCGACTCGAAAAAATTAGGTATGCGCTGCTTTGCCTTTTGAGCAGCGACATATCCAGCCTTGATCATTGTCTTGAGTCCAAAGGCTTCTTCATTGAACGGCACTTCCTCCAGGGTTTTGTATTTCCCGCGAAAGAGGTCACCTGCAATTGTAGCCATTTCAAGTCCATTTTCTTTATCTCTGCCGAAGATGTCCTTCCCCTCTAAGACATCGTCACCAAGAAAGGACAAGGTCATGAGCCACATGTAGATTTTCATTTGGTCAGATCCACATTCCAGGGTGGGAACAAAATAGGCACACATGGTCGCCATGTCCCGAGAAAACTCTGATCGCTCTTCCTCTGTGTCGCCATGTTGCTCCAGTCCTGACTCTTGAATCCATTCCTGAATCCATGTCCCGTCTTGAGCTTGAACGGCTTGAACGTCAGGGAATTTGTAAGCCCCTTTCGGTAGCTGGAGCGGAATTGAACCTTCGAGTGTGTGCCCTTCGACCCCTTCTAGACGGATTTTACACCAAGTCTTCTTTCCGTCGTTTTTTGTATTTGCCATCGAACTTTGAATTAAACTCCGCAGCTTTTAACCTAGTCTCTAGTCAAGAATATCTATGAACTGTCAAATTACGATATTGTAACCCAAGCTTCCAGTTAAATTACTGTCTTTGTGCTCTTAAGATTGTGGATAACTCGCAAACCTGTTTGAAGCTCTTCTACTAAAATGACCACTGAGAAGTTAAAGCTTCTGGTGAAACTTTTTGTTCGTTATTTTATTTTGCAATACAACAACAATAACAAGTCAGAAGGTTCAGGATTTCGTTTATCCTCATGGACATTTGATGTATCATTTCAATTTATGTCTTGCACAGGTATGGCGTAAAGAATTGACGCAAAATTGTCTCTGCCAATTCATAACTTCCTGACGCCAAGTGAAAGTACAAGTTTCAAGGTTTTACTTGTGCAAAATACGTCAGTTATTGTCGTCATTTCAGAATTTTACAGCTTCAATACACAAGGAAATTGATTGGTGGATTTTATTAACTTATTTTTATTGACCATTGACCAATTCCCAACGCATGTTTGGAAAACAATGAAATCCTTCGAATTTTGCAATTATCAACACGAAAAGGTTACAAAATCACTGAGAATTATTCGCAGATTATTATTCCTAATGCTGTTTCGTTAATTCCGAGGTAGTTTATTAAGTTTTTTTTTTAAATTAATTATATCACCTTCTCGCCACGAGAAGCGTCAAAATAGCGTCGTTTTGCAACACCCTCTACCGTATTCCACACGCCCGGAATTTAAATCAAGGCGGAATCCGGGTTTAGATTCTTAAGAAAATATTTATTTTGACAGAAAAAACTAACCGGTTAGTTAATTATACCGGGTAATTTGTGTGTAATCAGAGCTAGAATCAATTTTTAACAGAGCTATTCTGGATACAAGTTCCGGTTCATCTAAACTCAAAGCAAAAGTTTAGACTGTCTGTTCTAATACAGTTAATTTCAACCTTGTTCTAAAATTCCTCACCGTCGCGACATGGAGCCACTTGCAAAGTACCCTCGGACTGTCATGTACGTAGAAGTGAACGAGAACAATTTCTCAAACGCCCATTGCTACATTTTAAATGAAGGCCAGTTACTAATAGACATTGCGATCATATTTGCTGCCAATATTAACTACGACAAGGAGGCTAAGAAGGCTGTGCTCTACTGCAACCAGGCTGTTACCCAAGTGCTCAATGACCCAGGATATTATTTCCAAAGGTTCCAAGCCAAGGGTGGGAAAGTCCTGCTCTCTCTCCTGGGGAATCATCAAGGGGCTGGAGTTTGTAATTTCCCGGATGAAGAATCAGCAGCCATTTTTGCAGAGGAAGTGGCTAGTTTCGTTGTCCACTACCAATTGGATGGAATCGATATAGACGACGAATGGTCAGATTACGGTCAAAATGGAACCACCCAACCAAATGAATTTTCGTTCATCTATTTCCTAAAGTGGTTACGCAAGGCTCTTCCGGAGGACAAGTTGATTACGTTCTACTACTACGGACCGGCTACTTCCCGCCTAAGCTTTGACGGAATGGACGCAGGGAAGTTTCTGGACTATAGCTGGAATGCAACTTACGGCACCTACAGGGTACCGGATGTACCGAAAATGAAGCCAAGCCAGCTCGGACCGGCAGCGGTCAATGTCAAAGCCACACCTGCACTGATGGCTCAATTATTGGCAAAGATTACTGTCCAAAATGGCTACGGGATCTACTTGATGTATGATCTTCCGAACAAAGACGTCACTGATTACATGACTGGAGTTTCGAGTAAATTGTATGGCGAAAATACAAGGCTTTTCGGCGACCAGTGTCTCCAGCCTTATCGACCAGTTGAGGCAGCCACCGACGATCAAAATGAAAACATTTTGTAAAATTAATTGCTCAATTTATTCTGTTACTACTTAAATTACTTATACTTAATTCAACGTTGGTCAGAAAATTGAATTTATGTCGCTGCAATGCAATCTTTGTAGTTCGGAGATAATTTTATTTTATTCAAATGCAAATGTAACCCTTCAAACACTTTTTTCTATGTAAACTATGTATTAGAATGGACGAATTACGGTGCCGTCAATAAATTCTTCAACGTGTTTGAGAAATCGGTCCAGCCGACTGTTTTTCTTGTTCATACTTCGCATATTCGAGCAAAGAAGTCGGAAATGGGAAGCGTCGTACTCTAGTTCTTCCAGTGTCTTTGAAAACGCTGACTCAAGCGTAGATCCATTACGTTGGAAATAAATTACAACGTTCACTGGATTGTCTTCCTTTCCTAATGTCTTTATATCCATGACGGTTGAAATAATATTAGAGGCCTTGCTCATGATCTGTTGGAATAGGAGATGAGAGCGCATGCTCACTGGAAGCGTCACTCCATTCGCAAGGGCTGCAAGTTCAATCAGAGCTTCAGCACCAGTGAAACGCTTCAAATATTTGAACGTCTCCGGTGTCTCGTTCAGAAATTCGCTTCCCATGAGTGGCATCGCTGTTAGCGTTTTGTTTGTACATTCAACCAGGTAGGCGCATTCGTCATCAAAACTAGGAATGTCACGTCGTGACTTGAGACTGACCAGAAACAAGGCTTTGATGACTGGCATCATCGTTTCCGGAACGTCTGGTAGTTCATCCATGGATGCATACTTGTTTGAAATAATGTCGCCAACAACTCTTCCCAGGACCTGAGTAATTTTTGTACTTGCTCCGCCCTTCATCGACTTTAGGGCCGGCAATTCGGTGACAACCGAGAGAAATACAATGTACAAACTGAATGCTTTGAGCCGCTCGTCGTCAATATCAAGCCGGGGCACCATGAAATTCGAAGACTTCCAAACTTCCGTACATTTTTCAAGGAGTTTAGAAGGCTCATTGGTACCCATTGTTCCTAGTCCTGTTTCTTCCAGCCAATCCGAGAGCCACTTTGTGTCAAGAGTATCAGCTAGACTTTAGAGTTGGGGACTTGTAGTCCACAGTCATCACAAGAGGCAGGGAACCTTCAAGGATTATCTTCTTTTCATTCTCGGTGACTTCAATTCTGATTGGATATGATTTGGCAGCCATGATGCAGCTTAATATTTGATAAATTAAATTTTTATCAAGGGCACGCAAGAACGAATTACTACTTCGGTAAGGACAGAACTGATCATGAATTTAACTAATGAAAGATAAATAGTCGAAAAATGTTTTGGATTAAGACGTCAAACTAACCAGTTTTTATCAAATCGTCACGATTGCACTGCTAAAGGATTTCCTTGTGTGTCTTTTGCACGCTCATTCATTTATCAACTCATCACGAAAAATTATTATGGTTCAATTTCCTTCAACATCAACACTTTGGGGATCCCCGTGTACTTTTCCTTTTCAAAAACGACAAGTAGCTCATTATCCAATTAAAGTGAGCATAGAGATTCCAAGGAGTTTCAATAATTCTCAAGGGAAGTGACAGTTTGTAGTTTGTCCAAAAGTTTCAACTTTTTCCCAGACGTTTACTCTGTAGCCGCACCATTAAAATAATCAGTTCATTTATTAGGGCTCGAATTTAAAGACATCAACGGGAGAGTCCTTGTAAACATATTTTCAGATTCAACATGGAAATTACGATTTCGAAGATCAATAATGAAGAATTTGGACAAGTTGACAAATTAAAAATTCAACTTCCGCTGTTTCTACCAACCGGAAAAGTCCCAGAGTCACACATTCTGTTGGACCCGGCGTTGCTGGAATCAGCCGTCTCAATTAGCATACCAATCGGTCGCGCAGTCTGGGAAGAATGTGACGACGACACAATCAAGACATACCTGCGTGAGCGCATAATTCGTGCTTCATTCGCCGACGAAGTGACCCAACCCAATACCCCAGAATACCGAACATTGATCAAAATGAGCATTCTCGGAGGCCCGACATTATCAATCGACGAAGCGGCCGAAGTATCTGAGGAATTAGACATTGACGCTGGCTACAAGCACTTGGTGAGAAGGCAGTCCATGATGGAAAAAGTCATCGAGAAGACTGACGAATTGGATCATGTGAAGCTCGTATTTCCAATGCTAGCAAATCAGCTCACGCTTCTAGCTGACATAATGAAAGAAGCTGAGAAGGATATACCGAATGCAAAAAGAAAACTTGCTCCATGGATGCGCGAATTTTCTAGGAGACTTTTTGCTGTCATCCTTTGTATGGAAGGAGATGAATACGACGAAGAAACCATCGAGGAATTGCAAAGCATGACAACGACACCGATATCCCTCCTTGAACTCATTGCGGGGTTGAGAGATGTCAAAGTCCCAGAACAAGTTAGATCAACCTTTCTTTTCCAGCGGGTTCTTAATCGATTCTGCATTGTGTCCAGAGCACTTCATGAACTAACTGTGCTAGAGCAGGATATAGAGAAAGAATGTATCCGAGAAAATGCGATTCTGCGGAAACAAAGCAATGGAATGACATTGGAGGCAGCCATTGAGTCTAGAATTCAGCGAATCAAAGCCCTCTTCAAAGATGTTGGAGTAATTATCAAGAAATTACAAAGAACATATCCAGCAGATGAAAACGTTCTGGAGTATTTGGAAATTCTTCAGCAGTGCTGGGACACCCAGCTTCTTTCTCTTCCGCATTTGAACACTTTCAAGCATCTTGAGGCAAAGTTAATAGAATAGAGATCGAGCTACAATAAGAATATTCTTCCCGCAAAAACAAAATTAATTAAATAAGATTCTAAACTAAAATTGTTTATGTCGGAAAACAACACTATTATTTTTAGTTTGCTTAATTAACATTGTAAATGGACCTGGAATACGGGGAATAACAGAAATGTCACGGCAGGTTGAGTCATATTTAGAGATATTATTTTTGGTAAGCATTTTCCAAATACTTTTTGCTTCAATGAGCTTCTTCAGATCCGATTGAAATGAAAATTATGAATGACTTCGTATATTGGAAGCATTAAGCATTCACTGTTGCTATTTTGAGTCTTTGAGATGCTTACATGAGTTAGTAACCTGACACCAAAATAAATTATCACGGAGGAGTTAACCTTTTGACACGAGATATCGGTTTCCCAATAATGTTCAGTCCCTTGTTCACGTTTTTGAATCAATGACTAATATGGCTGGATTCGTTTGTAACCATAGGGTTCGTAGTGGATATAAAAACCCTATAAAACCCGAGCTCTGTATCATTCTGATTCTATTCTCTTCAAACTTTTAGCGTCTGCGAATCAATTTCTAGAATTTTTCTTTTGGATTTCAGGCTTGTCCAGTTCAGAGAAGGGAGAAATGGGAATTTTAATGTATCCATATAACCCTCGACTCTACAATGCGATCCATCATTTTGACTTTGCTTTGAAGAAGGCTGCTGACCTTGACGTCAAGCTCAAATTGGAACGCTTGGGCCAAATTTGGGTCAAGCATCGCACTTGGGCTGACTTTGGAATCTACGTTGTCCATCGTCACTTTGAATTGCGGGATTGTGAGATTCTGGTGGAAACAGTTTCGCAGGACGACCAATACAGCATTTCAATGCCGTGGAAAATTAAAGGTAACTATTTACTGCGTCAGCACTTTCATTTACGAATTCAGAATTTTAATTAAGTTCTAAATTATAGGGAATGTAGCTAACCCAAGTGACTTGTCTTTATTCCGGAAATATAAAGGATCCAATGGAAAATTTATCCAGCCTATGACTTGGACGTTTACGGAAGCTGGCAAAATCCTTGCTTCTGAATTCCATTCCACTGACAATCAAGTGGAGAAAGAACCACCAAAGGAATTCGTCCAGGATTTGTTTCACGAGCTCAAATTGCTTCGATTGGAAAAAGTTATCGGTCTTCGCCGTCAAACTCCAAAAGGTTGGGAATCAACCCCGGACGGAATTCGAGCCAACATTGTTCATTTCACAGAGCAGCCATTAGATGACCCAGCCTTGGAAAAGGTCACGGTGATGTGGACTTTCAATGAGAGTGGAGAATTCTCCACCAATCAGTCATGTAACCACGGAATAAAACAACTGACTCGTAGTAAATTATTCCCGTGCCTGTCGTAGTTTACTCCGGAATGAAAACCATTTGCTGTAAAATTGATTTACGCTCTTATAAATAAGTTATCCAAAAATTCTACCTACTCTTAACACATTTTGACAAAATCCAGGTGAATAAAAGCAATTCCTTTTTTTATTCGTTTTATGTTTCGAATTATTCGAGTCAAATCACCAAAAAAATTAATTCTTACTTTTCTAAGGTTAAAATTAAGCTCCAGTGCTAACGAAAAAGCTTACACTCCTTGCAAGTTTTTGAAAGCCATTGAGGTTCCTTTATGCGAATGAACAATGTGATAAGCTAAGTTAAAAGTAATACAGTGATGATAATGAGAAACTAAGCTAGGATAATTAAACCGAGATTTTCTCATTTTGCTGGAGTCAGCATTTTCCCAGTTTAAGCTCTTGTGTTTATAAAAATTGCGATCGGTTCCCCAGTGTCAATTAATTCAAACTTTAGTCGATGACGGACATTCGAATTTTGTGATTTCCGCAGTTTTAAATCGTTTACGAAATGGTGATGTCATATTTGACTCTGCAAATGGTGACCATATATCGTCGTGATTTGTTGTTGACTAATTTTCCTGTGCCATAAAACCCATTATCTTTTACAACAAGTGTCACACTTGCTTTTAATTTTTGCTTATTCAACACCGAAAATGTCAGCCTTGGACTCGTGTGACATGTCTTTTGTATAAATGATTTTGAAACGTGTAAATGTCCCGATACCATTTGAACATCATTTGTGACTAATACCGAAAATGTCAGCCTTGGACTCGTGTGACATGTCTTTTGTATAAATGATTTTGAAACGTGTAAATGTCCCGATACCATTTGAACATCACATTTGTGACTAATATGGACCTGAATCTGTGAGTTGATGATTCGGCAGCAGAAGAACAAGCACATAATGCGGATATTAACCTTTTGACACTGAATAACTCTTACTCAAATGGTTCTTAGAAAATAACAACTAAATGCTTGAACTGCATTGAACTGCATGCGTTCACACATTTGAAGAAAATGTGACTAATACTGACGTGACCAGGGCTCCCGATGAGCATAAAAGTCCTTCCCTTCTGCAATGTTGGATCATTTCAAATCCAACCGCTGCTGGTAACCAATTTCTAAAAATAATTTTTCTTGTATTCCAGGTTTGCGCTTGTCCGGTCCCGATCCGCAAGAACAATGGGAATTCTCATGCATCCATACAACCCTCAAGTCTACAATGGCATCCTTCGTTCCGATTCCGCTTTGAAGAAACCGACTGACTCTGATGTTAAGTCCACACTGGCAAGGTTGGGTCAACTGTTCATCAAGCACGGAACTTGGGCTGACTTTGGAGTCACCCTTGTTCATCGCCACTTTGCTCTTGAGGATGGCGAGATTTTGGTCGATGTGGTCTGCAAGGACAAACAAAGCAGGATTGCTATGCCGTGGAAAACTGACGGTAATTTTAAGAGTCAGTGGTTTTACAAAATATAAAGCCTTGACCTTGTTGTCTTTTAATTTTAATAGGGCTCGCAGTGACTCCTGGAGACATGTCTTTGTTCCAGAAATACAATGCTGAAAATTTGGACTTCATCCACCCCATGACTTGGACGTTCGATGACACTGGCGACATTCAGCCATTTGAATTCCAAGCTTCTAACAACCTAGTGGAGAAATTCCCACCAAAGGAATTCGTCAAGGATCTGTTCCAGGAGCTCAAATTGCTTGGATTGGAAAAAGTTATCGGTCTTCGTCGTCAAACTCCAAAAGGTTGGGAGTCAACTCCAAACGGAATTCGAGCCAACATTCTGCAATTCATGGAGGATTCACTTGACGACATCCCAGAAATGATCACGGTGATGTGGATCTTTAATGAGAATGGGGAATTCTCCAGCAACCAATACTGCCATAAGTGTTACCCCTAATTATTCCATTTACAGCAAACCAATTCACAATTACTGAATTATTTCAACAAATATTGCTTCGCTGCCAGAATTCGATTTCTGTTTTAAATTAATCAAGTGTTCGACAACTTCTATTCTTTTCGAGTCTCTCAATAAATTCGCTTGCGCTACTTTGTAATATGAGATAGAGAATTGTCATAAGTTTTTATTATACTGCAGAATTTCGATCAGATAAATCAGATAATTTATTTGGAGTTGTTTTGACCCTTGACAGAAACACAAGCACGATCTGCAGTTTGTACAAATCCAGGCTTGCAGATACACTTTGGAGGCGTCCAGTAATAAAACGGATAACAAATTGAATTTTTCACACATCCCAACTGGAGTGAGTCTAATTTGCAATGAGTTCCAGCCGGACTGACGCAGCGATTGGACTCTTCGTCATACACTTGAAGGCTGTCCATGCATTGACAACGGCTGTCTTTGCATACTATCATGCCCAATGGATTGCATTCGTCTAGTTCGTAGTTGCACGGTTGTCCAATCCCAGGGACACAGGCACCAGATACATTTTCAATGTAGTTCTCGATGCACCGACACTCTGTGTGATTTGATCCCTCATTGGTCAAAAAACTTGAAATTACCACGCACACTGCATTGTTGATACAACGCCGATGCTGCGCATGAGCATCACCAACTGTACGTAAACTGCATTGACCGCCAACAGTGCTTTTACAAATGTCTTCAGATACGATGTAGATTTGATTCGATGGACTTTCACAGTGACAGGTTCCAGCTATGCAGGCGAGGAGTGCCTCAGGCTTGCAGATGTGAGTTGAATTGCAGGAACCGTTGTAGCTGGAATACGTTGATGGCGACGGCACCACCGCAACGGCTGCATGGATAGTTATAAATACCAAGAAATAAAATACAACTCCGGACATTGTGTTTTGCACTACTCAAGCGCAAGTGCAATGACGGAATGGAAAGAAAATTAAAGTTCTCATTGTTTACGACAAGAAATTGCGTAACTTTAAATCTTTGGGGAAACCACTTTAATTCGGTAAATGACAGACGTCGCTTACCACGCAGGAGCTGGGACGATGAATGGATTTTATACTCCTTAGTAAACACTTTATTAATTAGGATTATGGAAATAAAATTCAGCTTATGGCCAAAGGGATTTGGAACGTGCGTGACATAACGGAGTGGGATCAAGAATCCAAGTTCGGGATACGTCATGCTCAAATGGTTAATTAGTCAATGGCCCGGAAGTGACATTTATGGACAGTATGATGGGTGACATTGCTAACAAGTCCATGATTGGATTTTTATTCTGGGAAATATCTATGTGTAATGCCAGGATTTGGATGATAAATGTGATAGGCTTTTGTAAATTGTCAGCTTCCGATAAGCAAGGAAGTAGTCCACACCTGAAATACTCCCCTGCCAAAACTCCATACGCTGATAAGATTACAAAACGCTGACACCAATTCATAATGGCAAATGGGCCTGATAAGCGGAGAATTTCGGGTAGAAAACAAAAGAGTCATCAAATCAAAGTTTTAAGCTGGACGCCTGCCATTTACAGTCAGTCCTTCTACCGATTCAATTATAATTTTGGAATCGTGCCACTAATTGAATTTTTGTTGAGAGTGAGAGATGGCGTCGTTCAAGACGTCTTTGGTGTTCCTCTGTATATTCATAGGTACGTGGGGCAAATCGGGATTCGGGTTAATTGACCTCTCTGACTCATTCATGGGCGTGGCTTTTTACAGGAATACTGAAATTAGGACTGGCGCAGATGAGAAATACAGCACCGGAAACGATCCAATCCTGTTACAAAAATATCACTGCCCTTAACCGTGGAAATCGACAGCCTGTCCATATTAGCAATTTGATTGCAATACTTCGAAAAATTGAACAAAAATCACTCCATTTCAGGGATATGAGAAGATTGAGCCGTACTATTGTTAAGAGGTATTTGGCATATTTTTATTTGCACTCAACTTCAATGCCACTATGACGTCATTTTTAAATGTCTGGACAGATTCCAATTTGACGGGATTTACCACGACCCTGACAAGAGCGTGGATCTGCAGTTCTCACCTCATCCTTTGGAGTCAATCAAGACCTCCATAATCCACGAGCTCATTCCTGATAATGCGGATATCCTGCCCAATGACATCCTCGATAACGACGAACGGGTATAATCTCACATTCCCACTACACATTGTAGTAAAAAAAAACTCAATTCCATATTTTTTAAAGTGTGCTTTGCATTGGATGGTTTCACACTCGCTGAATGCGACGTTGAGAGACGATGAAAATATTGAGCGCTACCAGCGGCAAAGATCTGATGGAGGTCTCCGCGCTAAGCGAGCTTCTGGAATTGGAAGTAATAACAGGATTACTAAGCGCCCTGTGGAAACCGGAACAGTCTACACCGACTGGGGCCCTATTTCAGCCGGAAGAGTAATAGCTGGTAATGAAGAAATTACTCATGGCACATGCGCAGAACTAACTTTTTACCTTTATGCGCAGGAATCGCTGCCGGTTTAATGCCAGAGAATACACCTGTTGTCTTTAAAGCAAGTGAAGATGGCTCCATTCCAGGGAATAACAATGGTGGTGGTACCTTCGGTACCGGAGGAGGTGGATTTGGAGGTCCTGGAGGAAGCAATGGCGGAAGTCATGGTGGAAATAATCCTAACAACCGGAATAATAATAACCCGCAAAACCCGCAAAACCCTCAAAACCCGCAATACAATAACAATTGGCAATATCGGGGTCGCAAGAAGAGACAAGCTCCGCTTACATTCCAGAACTTGCAAAACATTCACGCTGCGACATTAGCGGGTAAAGCCAACAGCATTCCTTGGAAATCAATTTTGTATAATCACGTTTTATTTCTTACAGGAGACATTGGGCAAGCGGCAATTTTGAATGCGCCTTACTACAACCGAATTTCTTCATTGCCACCACCAGTGGGCGAATGGAATGATACAATTTGTCCACGAGAATATCTCTTGAACTCATTACCCGATCCAACTTCCGACCCTTCACATGATCACGACACTTGGACTTACATGACCGGCGCAGAAATTCGGGGAGGAATGGATGGTAACTTAATAATTTTTTATTGTAATCGGATTTAAATTTTTTTTTTACTTAATAGGGATGATCCTGGGAACAAAGGCAAAGGATATGGCGGGCAAAGGAGTTACATTGAGCCAGTATCTCGAAATGTATTACAGCGAAGAAGGAGTTGACGGAGAAAATTCGTTGAGGTCGTGTGACCGTGGCTCCGTATTTCCTGGTTCAGTTGACATCAACGCTGTTAGAGAGCAGGCTCGATCCTTTGCATACTTTTACAACACTAGAATCCAAAAAGTCATTGTGAACGAACTAAATACGAATATTTTTAACACCCTTGTGCAACAAGCTACTGCCAAAATGGAAAACTTTCAGCGTAAGTTCAACCGTTTGCAAAAAAAAATAGTGTTTAGTTGAAAATAATTTCCAATTTATAGAAATAATTTCATCTGATCCGGGTTGCATACGACGACAACCGTCAATGGGAGTCGCTGTGCCTGATCAAGAGAAAAGAGTGAAGCCAATGGCCACCATGTATGCAGTTCTGGACCATTCCACAACTATCGACGAATTCATTCAACAGCAACGATTTGTGGCGTAAGACTTTTGTCGGTTTTGATTCTGGAATTATTCTTAAATTCTTAAATTCACAGGAAATTGGCATATGAGATGAACATTAGCCCCAACGGGTCGCGTCTTGGCTTGGTTGATGGACGCAACGGCCAAGTCTTGATCTCGCCATACTGGACCGACAACGCGCCCATATTGGCTTGCAGAGTCCTCAGCCAACAGAAAAGTAAGATTTAAAGTTCAATTTTATTTTGTATTTCAACAATTGGTTTTTTAGTCCTTCAGTCTGGGAATTTGGCCCAAGTTCTGAAAACGCTGAAAACTGACCTTATCCGAGTGCGTGATGAGCAAGACCGGCGGAATGAAATAGTAGGGGCTGGGAATAAAATTGTGGTGCTCATCTTTGTCCAAGGGAAGAAGCTGGAGGATTCACAGCGTAACAAAATTTTGGACGTTCTGGAAGAATACGATGAGGAATTCGGAGGTACCAAAATAATATTTGCTCTAAAATCCTTCGTATGCCAAAATAATGCGTGTCGATTTTCTACAGATGTTCAAGTTACCTACACTTCCAGCAAATATGGCAAACAGGATTTTGAAAAGTTCATGCTCGAACGAGATGACGCAAACTTTATTCCAATTCCGCAACAAGGTTCTGGCAACTTGTCCGACAGCACTGGTGGCTTCGTCGACGAATTTCTAAAACGTATGTTTGTGTTTTTAATCACCAAAATGGTTTACTAGCGAAAATAAAAATGTCGCATTTCAGGATCCACGGGACTGCTGAAGTATGGAAGGTGCAACGTATGGAAATATCCTGACTTTGATGACAGAGAAAAGGAATTGAAAATAGGCCAGGACTTGTTCGTCGACCCAGTGTCAATAAAATACTACATGATTAGTCCTGCTTCGTTCTTCAGTTCCGTCGACCTACGACTTCGGGTAAGTTTTATGACAAAATGGAGCCTCTAACTTGAGAATGAACAATCCCTTGATTTCTGCTGATTTGCAGTTTACAAGTGACAACGGGAAAGTTCGAATCTGCGTTTCCCGAGATCGTAAATTCCCATCAAAAGAGCGTGACGACGAATGTGACGAGACGTCAGGGAATTATGAGCCTCCGGAGAACATGAAGGAAGACGTTGAATTCATTTATACAAAGCCATGCAAGGACAGGAAGAGAGATGGCTGCGACCCGATTTATGTCTCGATTACGCCAACGGAAGTTCCTGCCGCAACTGGAGCTGTCGGACTTGACTGCTCGGGTAAACACACAAAAAGAATTTTATCATTCATCAGTGCAACTATTTTTGTCTAATTCATCTAAAATACTTTTCAGTTCTTGCATGCAACTCACCTTCCCAGGTGAGAGTGACCTGGTCGCACTATGACATGAGATGCAATTCAGCCTCGTCCCTTGCAGCTTCATTTGCAGGAATAATTTCAGTTTTAATTTCCATTGTATATGTCAAGATCCTCTTCTAGAAATCTATCCGCGATCACTTCGCGAATTACCTCTTTTATATGAAATAAAAATGTCAGAGTTTTGCTCATTAATTTGCATTAGGTTTTGGCATGTGTGGAAATGCTCTAATTCGACTTTCACCAAATGAAATCCCCCTGTTTGACAGTTTGTGGAAATGAGTCTTTCCAATGAATTATGTTTATTTTGGCCAAAGCGCAGATTTACCATCCCCATTTACCCATTTTCAGATTCGACTATTTCATTTTGAAGGATTCCCAACGATCCTTCAAATGTGGGAGTTAAATAAAAATAATATGCTGACAAGCAGATTGGAAATTCCAAGTAATCCTCTAAGGCAGAGTGGAATTGAAATTTTTTTGTTAATGTTTTATTAGTGACGAAGCCATTTCGCCAATAAATATCCGAAGCATATAATTTACAAATTAAAGATAAACGAGTAGCCACTCCCAAAGTGACACGGTTATGTCTTCCTTTTCTTCAAATGAACAGAGATTAATTTCTCTTGGCTCCAAACCAAATCCCTTTTCCTTTCATAATGGCTGTGCCAAATTACAATTTTCCACTTACTCGTTTTGGACATGATGTTCAAACGGGAGGGCTGTAAAAATTGTAAGTGCATATGCTTTCTCTGCTCTACTTTTTACTCAAATTGTCACTCCGAGTTCAGTAACTTTGCACAGCCGGTGGAATTCGGATGTCGGGGCGCTTGGAACTGCAAGATTAAACTGGAGATAAAAGAGTATTTAAAGATGGGCGGATTTTGGAGCGTAAAAAGAGGAAATCCGCTCCATTATTTAAGAATTTATATCAATTTTTGCTACTTTGCCGGGATTCTGCCGTTTCGGATTGTTTTTGATGATGCATCTGGAAGCTATCGACTCCAGAGTCATTGGATTCAGAAAGTAAGTGCGAATTTTGGAATTTTTCAGGATGAAATTTCAATTCCTATTTTTTTTTTATTTTTTAGAGCTTTTGCATAACTATACTAGGACTGTGCTTATTAGAAGAGACAATCAGCCTGAGAGATTCGGTAGAAGAAATACGAAATCCTCCGGATAAGGATAAGATCGATCCTATAGTTTACTTTGAAATGTTCAGCGTCGGATCAAATTTTGTTTACTATGCGGCTGTCATTAGAACTATTTGGTGCAAATCTAACAGGTTTTTAGCAGTTATTCAACATATGCACGATGAAGAAGAAAAATCGGTAATGCATTACAAACGGACAGACATTAATTGGAAGGTAAAATTCCAATTCTGTTTTAATTTCAGAATTTTTTAGATTTTCTTGAATTTTCTTGTATATTTTCAGGCTTGCATTTGGTTCGCAGTCTCTCTACTCCCGTTTGTAATTTATCCTGTTACGCTTGTTTCTGGATTCTTCATTCGAGAACCGGATTTCACTTGGAACGATCGCGTCAACCACTGGGGGAAAAATATGGCCAAAATATTCTTCGGGGAAGAATATTACGCTGATTTCCCATATTTTCTTAAACTGAGTTTAGCCGTTTTGAGAAATATTGTACTCCTTGGATACACACAAATTACTACTGCGATGGAAATGTTGGGAATCCTTTCTACCATGACGCTGTCCGACTCTATCGAAGACTTCAGCAAGATTGTCAAAGATGCAAATGCTCACTCAAGTTCAGAAGTAAGGAAGTACTTTACTTTTTAGAATTTTCAATTAATCTTGTTAATTTTTCAAAGCTGCTTCAAGAATATGAGCTACTCAGAACTCTATCAAGGAAGCTGAACAAGGCCATTGGGTGCCTTACATTTGGCCTCACGCTTGCCTGTCTTCCCTACTACATTGCAAATCTACTTGAATTCATTAACCCAGATAGTGTCGCTATATTCTTCCGTCACCTTATGTTCTTCACAAATTCCTTTGGATTCTTAATTTTAGCAGCGCAAATCAACAAGAAAGTAATTAGCTATAAGTCTACTAGAATCTAAGTCTTTTGTTTAAAAATTCTTCTGTTGATTGACTTTGGGTGCTAATGATTTCGGCTAATGATTGTTTTTCTAGGCTCATGTGCTTGAAGAGCGATTACTGACAGAGAAAGATTTCAGCGATTTGTCTCCAAACACGCTCTGCATTTTCCTGCATGACTTGTCAAGTCATAATATCGGTATCAACGGATCTGGCTTCTTCATAATTTCTCCTGGCTTTGTCGGAACTGTGAGTGAAATGCAGAACTTAAATGAAAATACGAGTTTCAAACGTAATATATTTAAAATTCCAGATCATCAGCCTCCTCCTGACTTTCTCAATAATTATTATACAATTTCAAAATTCGAATTTCCCTATTCCAGCCATTTCCAGATAAGTTCCTTCGATGTAACCTTAAATAACTTGCATTTCTCCGAAACCCAAAAATAAAATAAAAGAAATGGCTTTTGTATTTTATTTCCACTTTTCTGCCGTGTCGAATAATTGGATTTTATCAAACACCAAAATGTCACGCGTCTTTCGAATATAATAAAATTTCGACCGAGCGACAAAAAAGTCACAAATTGATGCAGGCGTGTCTGTTCTATTTTTGTATGTTGTAGTTTTCAAATAGTTTTTAAGTGCCAGTGGGTGCATGTGGATCCACTTAGTTTCAGCTTGTGTAAGAATATTTGCGGTTTCTGATTTTGCAAATAGTCAAATAAAACATAATTTATCGAACTATAGCATTTTAAAGATGGCGAATCCAGTCCATTTCTTGCGACTATTTTTTGACGTGACATATTTCATGGGACTCTTCCCTTTTCGATTTGTCTATTCTTCAGAAGCAGGTCAATACATAATTTTCAGAAGTATTTGGCAACGGGTAAGTTGAACAATGAACACGCTATGATGAACAATGCTAAACTTTTGTAGCATTTCTTGAACATTTTAATTAATTCCAGACCCTTTGGGTGATCGTGTGCCTACTTACTACCGTTAATAGCGTATACCACACAATTAAAGAATATTTTCGGCAAGAAAAGGACGATTTTGACGGTGGTCCTGATCTTTATTTTCGACGCGTGAGTTTAATTACTGATCTTCTCCTGTTTGGAATCATTTTTGTCACGCAATGGCGAGGGTCGGAGAAACTACTTCAAGTAATTAACACATTGAACGAATCACCGGCGTATAATGATTCCACACACAAAAATCAATTTGGGGTAAGCAAATAACGTAATGTAGCAAGTTACGAGTTGTAACATATTTTAATCTAATCCATTTGATTTTAGATATACTGGGTATTTTCTTCCTTTGTGCTTCTTGTGACTATCACGGTGGTGATGTTGGTGCATTATTTTGCACTAAAATCATGGGATTTCACGCGTGGGACCTATCAATTAAGACGGGATGGAATTGCACAGTTCTTCTTGTGGAAACGAATTCCTAGAACGCCTTTCTTTACAGCGGTGTTTGCAATCCTTCGAATTGTGACAGTCATCTCCTACTCGTTTTACATGTCATGCGGTGAAATGTTAGTCCTGAGCTGTTCATTTGTCGTAAATGATTGTCTAAATAGATTTGGAGCAACTGTCAAAAACAAAGGAATTGATGGAGTCCAGGTACAAAAATGAAAAGAAAAATTCAATATTGAATTTTGCATTTATGCTTTATTCAGGCCTACGTAGAATTCAAGTCTCTAAAGAAAGTAACAACGGCCTTGAACGACGCCATTGGTCTCATATTATTCGGAATCGTATTTGGATTGCTGCCATATTTTATCGTCACTTTTGCATCACTGGTCAATCCTCGGAGTATTTGGGACTTTACTATTCACATTCTTGAATTTTCTTCCTTATACTGGTTCCTGGGATTCGCAGCCAATATTGGAAGGAAGGTAGCTTAAAAAAATGTAGCAATTTTTCAATATTTTAATTTTGGTCTAATTTTAATTTTTCTTAGGCTAACTTAATCATGGATAACTTCATCCACTCCAAAGATTTCTCAGGACTTTCACTGTTCCAATTACACTCGGTCCTTTACGATGTGAACTCGCATTTTGTTGAATTCAACTGCGCCGGCTTTTGTAGCATTTCCCCGGGATTTGTTGGAGGAGTAAGCCCTTAAAATTAAAATTAATAGGCATCTGATTATTTACTTGGCTTTGTTTCAGATGATTCAGCTCCTGCTAACATTCTCAGTGATTCTAATTCAATTCGAATTCGAGTTGCCAAAATAGGAGGATAAAACGAATGACATGGATAATCAAGAGTTCAGTTTAGGGGCCAACTTTTTCGAAACGTGTTTTTTTACTAAATCTGCAAATTACATCAGCAAATAGAGCACACTAGTTCACTGTCTTATCTTATTACACAAGTGAAGGCTTTTAATTCATGTGAGATATTAACCGCTGAAAATATAGTGAATGGTGACATCACCATTGATAAGATAGAAGCTTGGACTTAAATAACAGCCACTTTGCTGCCTAGCTGGTATTCAGACGTTGACAGCTTTTTGTTTTAGAACTTTCAAATTCCTGTCTTGTTAACGCCAACATGGACTCACAACATTTCGAAGTAATTGTCGTCGGTGCGGGAATTATGGGGAGCTCTGCGGCATATTTCTTGTCAAAGAAGCTAGGCTCTAAGGTCCTACTGCTGGAACAGTTTGACGCTCAGCATAAACGAGGATCAAGCCACGGCGACAGCAGGTGCGCATTGGAAATATTCATTCAGTAACCTTTATGACTTTGTTTGTTAATTTTGTGGACAGGATTATAAGGAATACTTATGCAGAAGAATTCAACACGTCGTTGATGGCAGATGCGTATAAATTCTGGGATCAAATTGAAACCGAAGCCAATACGAAGGTATGCATAATGAGCAAAACATTTTGATAAACGGCAGTCTTTATATTCGTATTCATATTTAGCTCCTGACTAAAACTGGTGGCTTGTCAATTGGAAATCCAAACAATCCAAAAATTCGATCGATTTTTCAAAATTTGGAGAAATTCGACATCCCCTACACAGTTCTTACTCCAGAAACTATCGGTTCAAAGTATCCTTCTATAAAACTGCCAGCAGGAAGCATTGCAATTTATGACGCCGGTTCTGGAGTGCTAAGACCAACCAAGTCTGTCGCCACTCTTCAAAATCTGGCTAAGCAAAATGGATGCGTATTCAAAGATAATGTGAAAGTATCCAAAATTGAAGCTGAGAAGGACGACAATGGCACTGAAGTGATCAAAATCGAAACAAAGGATGGAAGATATTTTACTGGAGCCAAATGTATCGTAACTTCTGGGGCGTGGACTAAGAAGATAATCAACGGGTTCAACGGCTTTGATTTGCCACTTCAGCCAGTTCAACCAACTGTTGCATATTGGAAAGTGGACAAGCCAGAACTCTATTCTGTAGATAAATTCCCTATCTTCATGCACTACGATGATGTGAATCCAATTGTTTATGGATTCCCGGCATTTGAGTATCCAAATATGATCAAAGTTTCCGGTGACGGAGGTACAAATTGTGACCCTGATGACCGCGACTTCCAACCGGGTTGGGATAGTGTCATGAACGAAGCTGGCGCCTTTATAAAGAACCATTTTATCGGAGTCGCTGATAAACCAACGACGACAGAGAGCTGCATGTATACAATGTCTCCAGATGGTCAGTTTGTGATTGACTCACTCCCGACAAATCCGAATATCATTGTCGGTTGTGGCTTTAGTGGTCATGGGTTCAAGCTGGGCCCAGTTGTTGGAAACATTTTAGCCGAACTGGCGACATCAGGGAAACACCCGTACCCCCATGTCCACCCTCACTTTACACTGGAACGGTTTTCAAATAAAAACTAACCATAGACAATTTGGTATTTGCTAATACGTAATTCAATCACACTTTTATTTCTTACTTCTAAATTACTTCAGTCAGTCAATTCACTCATGCGCAATTACAAGTCAGTATAAATAAAGCCCAATTTGGCCTTAACTCATTGTCTCCAATTTCTATTGTAAGCAAACAGTTTTGTGGGCAAGACAGCAGTTCAGTTGAATGTATTGGGAAGAACAATATTTGTAACCAAATCGAGCGAGGAATTCTCCACAAGTTAGGCCACCACCGATCCGATCCACACGGTCTGAACAACTTCCTTCAACGCTTCTAGATTCTGAAATATCCAGGACAAAAAGGTTTCAAATTCTTTGTAAATTATGTACTGCACTGCTGCAATAAATACGTGAAGGAGCGCTGCGATTTCAGGCTGGTGATTTCCTTAATCCCTGGTCTTACCATTCCGATGATTTCCATTCCTTCGTGGGTCATAAGTTAAAGCAAAAGCAAATATCGTAGTGTAAAAAGCCAAGCGCAAATGAATGTGTGTTTCGCTAACTATTTCGTGATGTCACTAACGGCGACTGGAAAACTTTTGTAGTCGAAGTGATGCTTTCTGTGCTCGCCTGTGATGTCACCTTGATTACCGGAGTCACCGTTATGGCCGATCTGCATTGTATTTACAATTTGTACAAGGACTGAAATAATTTGACATTCATCCAAAGAATAGTTGGTCCTTTTGTTAGTATAAGTCGTGTGCTCAGGTATATAATTTCAGGGAAATCTTGTTAGTCTTGATTATCTGATTAAGTGCCAATTTCAGCAGTTTTTTAGTTCCCTTTTAAGTACAACAAAGCAGAATAAGCAAAGCATGCTAATAAAATTAATAGTAACTTCAAAACCCATAAAACATATTCGCGTGTGTCACCATTTTGACACAATTTTGCAAACCACAGGCAAGTCCCGATGGGCCATGGAATTTTGAAGCGCCATTTGAACATTATATGGGTCATTGACCTCTTTAATTTTAAACTCACGTCGATGTTGGGAAGGAAAATGTCGAATCTTTGGCTGACGTGAAATCTCCCCGCACTACAGATGGCGTAATGTGGGAATAGTCTGGAATTATGTTTTCATGCTCGACGACACATCGACCGCTCACGCAATGTTGCTGAAAATAGTTCATTAGACGACAATGGAAATTAGTTTCAAATTAAACCACTCACGTGTCCATCTCCACAGGGAGAGCCTTCTGCCGCTGGTCGGTAGGCAACGCAGTAGCCGGAAGTTGCGTCGAAGCAAAATAATTGGGCACAAACTCGATCGTCTTTCTACAATGTCAAAGTTCATTACTGCAAAATCTTTTGGTTAGAGATTTTAAATGTGTTCGAAACGTACAAAACATGCGGAAGTGCCTCGATCTTTCCTGCATTGAGCATCTAAGCTCAATAGTTTTCCTGGCAGAACTCTAGGCAAGGAGCTGTCTTCATGTGGCGAATTGTATAAACAAGTGGCAGTGTCACCGCTAGAATTGTAAATTCATTTAATGGCCGTTTAAACTTATTTTTAAACTTACTTTAGGAAATGGTTGAATTGGGATATGGAACATGGCGACCACTGGAATCCTCTTTCAGTATGCCTCAAATCACTCATAATGTAACCATCTTCCCAGCGACATTTCTGAGCTCCTGGACCTCCTAGGTAACTTGGTGCTGGAGACCCATCATGGACGCATCCAAGCCTTCAAAAAAGCACATTTAAAAATTCATTCCATTTTACAATGATTTTAGGCATTTACAAGTGTCCCACTTCGTGGGCTGCAACGATGATTCCAGAAAATCCACCTGTATCTTCCACAATGGCGACAGAGTTGACCTTCTCTAGTCTCTTATTGACGACACAAGCCCCTCCGACGTAGGCAAATCCTGTCATTAAAAATAACCATAGTACACTTTGACTTGATACACGGTTTTCCACGTAATTTTTAAGTTAAAGTTTTAGTTTTATACAAAGCTGTAGGAGTTAAACACCATAAACCATTCTGTAGAGGAAGCTTGGTTATTTGCGTAGCTAAATACATCAGTCACACGATTGATAATTGTTGTGCCTTGACTTAACAGACTGTCAATTGTCCGTATATTGTCATCAAAGGTGATGTCAAGGACTCAGGAAATGACTCATACGTGCAAACAAAAGGAAAGAGCAGCCTGGAACTAACTAAAAAGTGCACGTTTGTACGAATTATAGTTTACCTGCTGTGCCTCGATTGCACACGTCGTTGGCAAACTGCCTTCGACACATGTCTAATCTGAAATAAGAAGCGGATTGGTAAATATTTTGTTGGTCGTAGGAAATCCTGGACAAATGAACTAAAAGTCGCGCAATCGCAAGATGTCATTTCAATATATGTCATCATTGTCGCCTTATCAATTAGTAATTGGTTTTCTGTACAATGTTAATTGGTAAAGCTGAATTCCCGAGTTCCCTGAAAAACAGACTGATAACGTACCCGCTGTGCCACGACTACAGCTTCCGCCATCCCTTCTTCGACACATATCATACCTACAATATTCATCACTGTAACGCAGCTTCCTTGAGGTAAACGTATTGCGTTATGCTCTTGTAAAAAATAAAGTCTGCATTGTCGCGCATGGTCAGTCCGTCAGTACGGGGGGCTTACTTTGTGACCACAACGGCGATGTCGTAGACAGGCAGTCGCCGTTCCTGAAATAAATACTTCCCAAGGTCGGTAAGAGCCGATGCCGAGTCTAAAGCGTCTCGTCCAACTCGATTTCTTTCTAGATACGGCGTTGCATCGCGGCCCTGGAAAGAGTGGCAAAAATTAAAATTTAACGTAAAAACGTAAAAAAAAAATGTAATGGAACATACCCTTGAAATTATAATTCCGGCGATGGAGATTCGTACTTTTGGCCCCTTGAGGATTTTATATCGTAGATCCACCCCATTCCAAAATGAGACAAAGTATCGCTTAACTTGTAAATTATCACCACCATGAAGTCTGTATCCATCGTAGTCAACTATAACTAAAATTTCAGGGTAAATCACA
The DNA here is from genome assembly GCA_009869845.1 of Pseudachorutes palmiensis. Lineage (NCBI taxonomy): Eukaryota > Metazoa > Arthropoda > Collembola > Poduromorpha > Neanuridae > Pseudachorutes > Pseudachorutes palmiensis. Next base: position 35,339 of record VNWY01000033.1, on the reverse strand, counting down.
TAAGGTGCATCTCGTTTTCTTCTTTCCGCATGTCTCTTGGTCCTATTCTTCCCATATAATGATTTGAGGAATGGTTGATCAGGCTCCATCAACGCATAATCCGAATGTGAGTCGATGTGCTTTGTTTGGTAAATGATGTGCATCCCTTGCGTATTATTGAGGAAAGGCACTGATTCATTCATATTTGGAAATCCCTTTTTCACGATCCATTCATCCCCCATCTCATCATCCAAGAAGGCTTCATCGTCATCTCGATGAGGATGATTTGCCACTTTGTTTCGAAACATTGATGGGATTGGTTTCACGACTAGATTAGTGCCGACCATTCCATCCTAGTAATTAGCCACATTTCGAATCAGATTAGACTGTGGGGATCAATCAACGCATTAAAATTCAATAATCATTCAATTATTACCATCAGGAGAGACCCATCATCCCTGTCATGGTGGATGAGAAGGGCCGCTTGGTTCTTCTCATCTTGATATGCTTCACCAATTTCTTCTTCCGCTTCCTGCAAGTCATAAATAGAAATCAGTTTAAAAATCATCCAATTCAATGTGATCTTGGATCCATATTTACTTTTAAATTATAAATCAATTGCACTCTGAGCAAAAATTTGCCGTCAGCACAAAAAACATAAGAGCAGCTTTCCATTAAAGTTTCAGAATCAGTTCAATTTCAGAAAAAAGATCATCTTCTATTAAGCAAGCTTTGCGGCCTGAATTTTTAAGATTCTTGGATAAGGTTTCATACAGAATTTAATTAAAACGGTAGCAAATATATTTGAAATATTGAAAGAATTAATGGAGTTGTGAAAGGCTTTTGCCCTAAATCATCTTTACTTTTTCACTTGCACTTTTTGATGCGAAAGAATGATTTTTGTTTACAAGCGAAAATAAAAGTTGATAAATCATCGTGTATATATAAAAATGTACTAACTTAACCCCTGACCCAAATTAGCATTGAATAGGAAAAAGGAAGGAAGGGTGGGGTATGTTTTCAGAGTTTTTCAACCATGTCCTGATACAAAGTTTTCCGACAAACCAAGGCGTTACACGACAAAAATGCCGATTGTAGACAAACCATTTCAAAATCGTTAATTAGCTACGAATTTTTCATCTCATGGTATCAAAGCTTTTGGTCGATGATCCAATTTAATATGTCTATCACGTTTCGTCCATTACTTTTGCCTACTCTTGCAGTTTAGTCCAGTGTGTTTCATTTAGGAAGTGATTTTATTTCCTCATTGCACTAATAACTGTTACCACCTGCCGCATAAACAATCCAGAATGGAATTTTTTGCACAATCCAACCTATTTCCCATTGCTCACTAATTAGTACGAAAACAAATAAATGCCTATCCCGCTGTGCTCTTATGCGTGAACCATTAATGGCGTTGTTCGAGTGAAAGTGAGGAACAGAGGAAGTGTTTGATGGGTGTAATTGGTTCACGGCTTTGCGAATTTTTAGTATCAGAATGTTGTGGTTGGGGTGATTGTTATGCTGAATTATCAAACAGTTCGTGGGAACAGTCATTCTGTAGCTTGCAATTTGATGACAAAGATGTTACAATTGAGTGACTGTGAAAAGCTCCATGAAATAATTTGCAAATTGGCAGATGTGTAGTGGGAAAGATGTGTAGTCCCCCAAAATGCGTGAGAAATCCAGAATAGTTAACGCCATATTCGTAAAAGTGAACGTTATGGAAGAATACAGGCTTCCTGCAATCACGAAAGTTGACCTTTACTTTTATCATTCACACTAAAATTATATATGGAGTAACGCCCAAGAATCTCACGGCTCTGGGGAATAAATAACATGCGAAATCATATGGGAATTACGAATAAAGCAATAAGTAAGAAGGAATGCAGGTGTGAAAATAACTTTAGATTTTTCCCAATGTGCGATTGAAGGAATTTGAATTTACGATTGCAATGCGTTTAGCCTGGTAGCCACAAGCCTATCTAATAAAACAATATTTTAATTAAGAAATGTTCCGTTATCTTGAATGCAGGTGCCATAATCTTATGAAATGGAAGTGTCAATCTCGACAGGGGATTGCGAAATGAGTCATGTCATCGATGTGACAGGGACACAAGGCGACCAAACCTTTTCTACAAAAATGCGAATCCAAGTGACATAACAATGAGCGGAGTTTGTCCCTATGCAACAGGATATTTCCTTGACTCAATTTGCAAAGACCTTTCTTCACCTATTAGCCTTTTGTGTATGAAGCATCAAAGTCTCAAACATCCGGTACACTTAAAAAAATTATGGCATTGCCCAAAAACTGCTCTAAAAGGATGCAGGGGTACTGTCATCGAGGACTGTAAGATGGACCTGAATGGATGCAATTATCACATTAAGTGTCCTCAAATCCGCACAGATGCACACCATCACTTTCTCTAAACGGCCTTGAACTTATTAAAAAGATTCGAAGGGACGGCGACGTTGACGCAAGAACGCTACCTGCATTCACAAAACTAGCCCAGAGACTGGCTGTCTGGGGGATTGCATAATTCTATTTATTGAAAGTGACCTTACCGGTGGTAGTTCTTTGTAATGAATTCCCGATGATGGATCCGGTTCTGCAATCCATATCCGAAGTGTCTGTCTCACTATGTGTGGGTTACGTTTTAGTGATAGACGCAAGTCTTGTCCAAATGCATTGAAAGACACGAGTCGTTTCTCTTCTACTGACCTCTTGGTCAGTGAACGAATTGACACTACTTCGTATTCTGGCACTGAAAATATAAAATCATAATTTTTAAAATGTAAGTTATAACATTTAGGAACAAAGGCTGCGAGTCAGGTGAAAAAGGAGGTGACATTGCACTCATTAAGAGGGAATTTTCAATTTCGTCAATGGCTGAAGCATTTGTTTACCATTAGTGTAAACAAACTGCCAAGAAGGTCAGAGAAATCATCTTTCCTTTTCCGAATGACCTTCGATTTCAGTTTTCCCGATGGTCTCCTTCCGCCAAAAAATACTTCCTAATTCAAGGAAAGGGAAAGTGGGGAAGTTTTGACGTTTATTTATGGCTGTCAACAATCCAAGTGAGTCGATGCCCCAGACCTAGTTTTATCCTTTGTCTCTGAAAATCCCAAATGGTCGGAAAGGTAATCTACCTGGTAGGGAATGACCTTGCTGCATCCAAGTAATTCATAAAGTTTACCTAAAAGCGACATTGTCCAAGGCTATCTGAGCCTATCAATAGAATAACGAAAAAACTCCATTTCTAAAAAACTGTCAGCGACCCGTCTTGGTAAAAAAATGTTCAAAACAAAGATATAAAGTTGGAAAATACGTCGAGTGATTTATGGTCAGGCTAAAGTGATCTTAAGATTAAAAATAGTTTCTGGCGTCTCTTCCCCGAAGCAAAAGGGTCGTCCATGACTTTTCTTAAATGGCTCGTATAAAGTAACGTTGATGGGATGCTTGTCTGTTTTGCTAATTAGTTTTACGCGTAAGGACTAGATAATGCCTTGGCAAGGTTTATTGGTCGGCTCCAAAGTCGTAGGTCACCAATTGCTTTATTTGCAAATAACCGTAAAATATGGTGATGATTTAATGCTCCGTGTGGACATTAAATCTGAGCTTCAAGTCAAGGCCAACTGCGCCTAAACTCAAATAAACCTCACAAATAATAATTTAGCCTTGCAAAATGGTGGTGAGTGCCGCCGATTAAACTTGTACCTTCAAATTTAAATTTTTCTTAAATCTAATTTTATAAAACAACAAACTCACTCAAGCTCAAATTTCAAGGTTTATTTCGAATGTGACAGCCACAGAGCTTGGTCCAAATGACAACAATTCTGAGTGACGAGAGAGGATACCGCGGCGCTCATTAGGAGGATTACACTTTGGAGTTTTATTTGCGTGAACAATTGAGAGGTCACGTTGAATTTAAAGGTTAATGAGGATGGGAATTACCAATAGGAATTGTCACAAATGCCAATTTTAAACTCACCTTCATCATGACTATCCACATGGAAAATACTCTGAAGTTGTTTCTCATTCATAAAATTGTGAATCTGGAAAAATGGAAAGAACAAATAAGCATTTTAGTTGGAATTCAATTTTAGCATCAATTTTTTTACACAATTTTTGCAAACCCTTACCTGGGGCGTGCGTGAATCTACGAGGGATAGAAGTGCAGCTAATACTGAGATCCAGAGTAAAGGTTTCACAGGTAAAGACGATGGTACTAGTGAAGGTATCCGATAGGAAATTTTAGAATTTGTTCTGAATTTTTTAGGAAGATTTGAAGGGGTCAGGGATGAAGGGCCAGAAGAAACGGCCATGTCACGGCCTTGGGAAAAAAAGGCCTGGTTTTAATTCAACCTGAAATTAAAAAAAATAGGAAAAAATTAGAAATAGCGTAAATGCGCAATGAAATTAGCAGAAAGCAATTAATCAATTTAAAAATCATTGTAACAAAGAACTTATAATTACTGGATTTTTTACTCTCGAAACCAAAATTATTTATGGAATAATGCTTAATAAACCTGTGGGTATAGGAATTGTCCGGGCGTGGATTGATCTCATCTTTTGCAATTTTTTGTTCGAAACTTTTAGCCCAGGAGACTTATGCTTTAGACTATTTCTGTCTACCATAATTATCCAGGAAATCATACAAGCAAGGACACTGAAAGTTACAAAATATTATCAAAATTTTGAAAAAAAATGTAAACAAAGGAATCCTCTTTCTATTCATTGGAGGAATTCAGTCAGTTAAACTCCTGAACTTGACTTTGCAACTGGGATTTGAGATGCTGATTCATGATTAATGAATTTAACGATTGTATTATAAAATCAAGTGGACATCCGTAGCATCATCAATCATCTCACAAGTGTACAACTTGACAGAACATTTTTTCTCTAAACTTATTGAATAGGTAACATGAATTTTTACGGGTAGGAAAAAACTTGGACCGAACAATAAAGCTCGTATAAACATTTCTTTTTTCAGATATTTCCAGGTTGCAAAATATCGGGATTTTTTCATCCCCCTTTAAATGACTTCCTTGTAATTAAACCCAGAGCTAAGAACTTTATTAGTCTTAAAATCAGCCAGCCATTTAAACCTCCTGACGTCAAAAAGATGGTTTCAGTAAAGTATAAATGTTTTTACTGTTTTAAGCAACGCACAGAGTTCTATTTTCCCTCAAAATATCATAACCCACGCACAACTTTTAAAGAATTATTCGCAATGATATGGCAAAATGGAAAGTATAAAAATGTTGCAAATAATCTGATTTGGTTCAGTGCTCACCTTTGCTCACAAATGTGTTGAAGCAGCTCTGTAAGCTTTAAATGAAATTGAATTTTAAGCCTAAAAAGGATAACGTCGTGGTTCTTTAAGTGTGGAATATGACCAATTAAACCAACTTTATGAACTCTTTGATGCAACATTTGTGTTGCATTTTATATACAAAATGGATCCATTCATTTGACTTGTGAAAATCTTCTAATCTCCACTACGCTGGAAAAATAGCATCCGGGTGCTAATATTCATAGACATTGTAGATTAGTGGATATTAATCAAGTTATGCAAATAACGCCTTGCAGATTTACAAAGTCCGGAATCCAACGATTGTAAACACAAATCCTGCACAAATCCCTCTAGGATAGGTGTGTTGAAAAGAACAATAGGATTAAAAAATTGACAATAAAGTCTAAATCCCCATGTGTCACTCTTTATATCAAGTCCCTGGCACTTGACCATAAGAAATTAACTTTAAATCCAAACTAAATGCTCAAAGCTTTACACACGATACAAGGCTAATTTTTGAAAGAGAAAGTAGTCACAAATGTATAACAAATGGAGTGTCCTTTTTGCAATATATGTAAACGACCACTCGGACACCTTACCTAAGGGCATTTACCGGCTAATTGTAATATGTTCGACCATTATTTGAAATGTTGCAATTCTGAAAACAAGGGATGCAATTATTGCCATCACTAAATTATAAGGACTTTTAACAAATTAAGAAGTGCATTGTTGAGTAAGGCGTGTGTGTGGTCGCTGCTGTCGCTGGAGTGAAAGTGACGAAGATGCACATTCCTGTATTACTGGTTTGGAATTACGTGAGCATTATTAATGTTCACTTTCCAAGAATAATGCGCAACTGAATAATCGTTTTTTACCTCAGAATCGGATTACGAGATTTAAGCATCGAATCATTTCACTTTCCAGGAAAAGGTAGCTTATGAGAGATGAGGGATGGAGATTTTATGCGTAAATTTTAAAAGTTATGTAGCCACTAATGTCTCAAACGATGAACAATCAGGAGCAATCACAATAAAGTTTCAATAGTTTTCGCTTTCATTCAGACACACAAAAAGTGGAGTCACTCAGGTGAGTCGTCGTCGTCCAAAGATGTGATCAGCAGAACTGAGGAAGAGACACTGACTCCGCGGCCAGAATAATGAAAATGATAGTATACACCTTTTACCATAAAAACTGAAAAGTTCCAACATCCAACGACGACTACTGATTAGTTGGGATATTTGCATTGAGGACTATCGTGGGGAGCCAGTTTAGTCACTTTTGCAAGCTTGCTTGTTTTCCAGCAGGGCCCTCATTTTAATATATTCTTTAAACATTTACTCGAGCGAGAAGTCACTAGCCTTGGAATGATTAGGTTATAAATTAACTAATCATCTTACTAATATAACTATTATTTCCATTAGGATATGTGTCTCCTAAAACAAAAGTAAAAACTCAAACGCCGTCAATCATGCCACTGCCACTGCAATTTTATTATTTGCATTCAATCAAACTGCCTTTTCTGTTTATCTTTTTGTGGATTTGTGAAATGTAATTATGCAAACTAAGCACTAGTGAATGCATCTTTTAATATCGTGATTCGTGATGCTAATTTGAGGCTACGGCCATTTCATAAGTGTGCATGTCAAATAATATATGTGCAGTATGTAAGCATCTTCAAACCGCCCAAGGGACCGAAATCAACATGCAGTGACCTATTTAAACAATGCGAACAAAGTGTCGTCATTTTACATTGTTGGCGACAATGAGATTCCTACGGAGCATCTCTGCACGCGCTCACTTTTCGTCAGTCTATTATTATAAACGGAATAATGAAAGAAATTGCTTAAAATAAGCTTACGCCGCAATGATAAAACGATGAAATTGCAATTCTGCCATTTTTGCTTCAATTCCAACCGAGTTTAGCAGTTTAGCACCAAAGCTGAAAAATTGTTTTCCAGGAATACTGGAACCTTGAAATTCTTGCTTTGTCATCTATTTTCTGAACAAATTGTTCGCTCGTGCAATCACTGTCATGACTGAACAAAAGTGCATAATTCGTCATAACAGAAAAAAGTGGTAATGAGTATCATGAGGCGCGTGGCCATTCATTTAAAATCGATTAATTAAAAATGGTCTGAATTTCGTTACACAATATGCATAACCCGATCCTGAATTTACACAAAAAATTAAATCTGCGGAAGTGATATTTCACGCGATAAGAATCACATTTAAGGAGCAATGAACGAATATGTATAATCCACGAATTGTCGTGTGAATGGCTACCTTGCCTTGGGACATTGCAGAAGCCAACTCCACCCTTTCATTTGCAAACTGCATAATGGATGTTGACTTTTACAAACAATTTGATTCTATCAAATACACCATAAATTACAATTGAACTAGTTTTCCTCGACGATTGTCACCCGACTATCTGTTTCAGATCCTGTAATCTAAATTGCCCAATTTGATTCATCTCGCACGAATTCTCCAACACCCTAGCACCACCATGCTATAAGTTCTAGGGTTTCGTAAACCTTGAATTTATTCTTATTAAAACAAATGATTTGTGGTAGAGAAACGTGTAATTTACTTTAATACATTTTTATTAAAAATCTGGACGTAAGCCTTTGCAATGTTTTCATAAGAACACACGCGCAGGTTGTTACAAAAGGGTTTTTGCGATGAATGGAGATTCCAAAGGCGTAAGAAGACGCGATGTTTATGTTTAGACAGACGCAACAGCGTGTTTTCAACTTTACAAGACGACGAGTAAACTTGGATTCATGTGCGTTAAAGTGAATTTTGCAATAGACAAGGATCAGAATCTTTAAAAGTTGCCAGTTGGAGACCGCAGCAGGGCTTTGTCATTTCTGCTCGCCATGCGATAACTCACCTTTTAGCCGGAAGCAAAACAAGCAAGTTTTCACTTTCAATTAAATTAAAATGGAAACTTCCATCACGTAATGTACCTCATTTCCTCGGAAGTTACTCACCTCTCTGGCAAGAATTCATAATGAGAATGACATAAGAAGACACACGACGGAGCAGTTGATAAAAACAATTGCGATCAATATTGATAGTTGAATATCGACTTTGTAAACCTTCTTGGGAATTACGCGAGGACAACGTCAAAAACAAGCGTTACAAGCACACTTCAAATAAACCCACGCCAAACGCCAAAAAGTGTATTGAACTTACCACATAATTGTCTCATCCAATAAAAATTATCCAGTGAATTTTTCACACAAAATCAGAATCCATACAGTAGTACCCCTCCCCCTCCGTCGCTGATTTTTTAGGAACTCAACAAACCCTGGTAAAAGGAGTAAGTAGTTTTTCTGCGCCTGCGCTTTGTCAAATCCAGAGACGTTGAAAGTTTTGTCAGTGATTTATCCAGAAATTCCAAGCACTTTTCCTGTTCGGATGATAATCTCAAGAGGAAACTGACCTATGTCCAATGAGAAAGTGGGAATAACGCACTAATAAAAATATTCACGGGACTCATGTCGCCATAAAATAGTCTTTTAGAAACACTTTTCTCAGATTCTTTTAGTTTAAAATTTTTTAGTTTAATGCTTCTTAAGGTTGAGGAGATCTTGGACGCTTTAGAACCCTTTGACGTTTTCACAAGAGAAATTGCAATTTGACTGAAGGCTCTTTGAAAATCTTGGTCTGTGTCAGTTGAAGGAAGCGTAGTGGAACCAAAAGGCATAACGCCATGTCTAGTTTCTCTAAGGGGTACAAAGGGGGAAATCGAATGGGATCCCCAAATACTAAAATCAGTTGAGCTTGCTTCCCATTGTTGTCCTTATTGTTGGGGAGTTCCTTTTTCGCAAGGTAAGAAAACAGTAATTAAAGGGAAGTCCGCCTGGCTCTAGCAAATTCATGACTTTGTTCAACTGGAGTTTAAGTGCTTCTGTACACGATTAAAGTTAGCAAACTTTGAGGGAGTTCAATTGGGGTGACCCACTATTGGGCTCTTGGCTGCTCAAGTAGGGCGTTGTAGGATCTTACACAAATCCACCACGCCAAGTCACAGATCAAAGTTAACAGAGGGTGAAATTAACCCTTTCTCTCTTCATCGAAAGTAAAAGTAAAGGGGTGAGAAGTCAAGAAAAAATCACAACATTCCATTCATATTCTGGAGAAAAGATCCAGTTCAGCTGGAATCTGCAAATGTTCATAGAAACAAAGTGCTGTTTGCGAGATAACGTGCATTTATGATTATGAAACATGACACCTGAAGCGCAGCGTGACAAAATTCCATAATTTTTTGTCTTGATCCCAACACGGAGTCAACAACTTTAACCAAAGGTCATTTCAATTGCTTATAATGACACAGCATGCACGCCCGGTTACGTAAGGGACTTTGAATGCCTTGAAATTTGAATAATATGAAAATTAAAAAGTCACACTTCAGGGAAGAATCGGCACTCCACTTTTTTATGCTAGAGTTATGCTAGAGTTATAAACTAAGGGTGACATAATTGGGATTGCCTAGTGGGGGCGACAGGCAGTCTGCATGGAATGAATGGAATATTATTAACACATCTCTATTGCCCAACATTTGTAAATTGCTGGAATTTTCCAAAGTTTTGATTACACAGGTAAGTGCTATTGAAATCTGACCTTGGGATATATGAGTTTATTTGGAAACGTTTCAAAATGTCTGCCACTTCTCCTTGACCCTTGAAGGTTCGTTAGGATTTTACAGGTTTAATTTGCGAAACATGATTTGCTAATTTGTTACTTAACCCCCCAGACGTTTACAAATATAGCAGAGTGAGGATATTCGAATCAGTAAACTTAAATGTCAATTAACTTTTCATTAAACATTCAGGCCTTTTCCTTTGTGCAACACCGACGCTTTGGGCTTGAATATATTGCAAATTAGACACAAGAACTTGAGCAAGCTGTTTGCTCAAGTTTAATTCCTCCACTTGAGTGCCACGCCCGTGTGTTTCCTATTGAGCACGCTCAGTGTCATTGGTCGCTTCGACGCACCCACAGCGATAATTACTCTTTGTTCAAAATCAATTTGTAATCAAATTCAATAAATAAATGTGATTGACGTCAATAATTGAGGTGTAAATGTGTTTTCCTATTGAGCACGCTCAGTGTCATTGGTCGCTTCGACGCACCCACAGCGATAATTACTCTTTGTTCAAAATCAATTTGTAATCAAATTCAATAAATAAATGTGATTGACGTCAATCATTGAGGTGTGAATATTATTAACATCTTTCCGGTGATTTGCATTGTCGCGTTTAATGTTAAATATCATTTGGCGTGTGGTGCGTAGGTGTAGCTAATTTGTACTTAAAATTAAATAAATTAGTCAAAGGAACATATGAAAATAAGAACTCGGATGACTTTAAATTAAATACTGCAGGTTTGATTAATCGTATCTGAAAGTTGAGGCTAAACTTGGTTTCTTCGCAGCTCGCATTTCTCGAACTCCGACAAATACGACGATAAAATTGGCCAAAGCCGAAATTAAACCAGCAGCCTAGAAATAAGAACAATAGAAATTTGATTTTTTTTTAAAATTTGAAATGAAAATGCTTACCCCAGCAGCTCCCTTCATTTTGAACAGTGGTTGAATGTACTCGTTAACACATATGGTACACCTCCATGAATTCATTTCTAATTCATTGTTGCATTCAGGAATATTTGGGAACTGAATAAAGACATTTCCTCCCATGTCAAACGGTGCTCCGCGCATGTGTCCATAGTAAGTGTCCAGTAGGAATCCAGGTAGCGTGCATGTTAGGTTCGTTTCATGATGCATGTCTTCACAGCAGTCGCCAACTCTGGAGAAAATTGTTAGTGCAGATTCCAGTGTTCCCGATCCGAAAATTATAAAGGCGCTGCAAGCGAGGGAGAATATGCACATTTCCTATGTTCGAAGAAAGAAATTGCGCACGTATTTGTACTAATGTGCATCAATTTTGAAAATTATTGTGATGTATACCTTAATCCTGTAGACACGCTGTCCACATTCTTTGCTAAAGAAGATTCCCCATGCTACTGACATCAGGGTGACGACAATGCCCGTGATGGACAGGTAGAAGAGGCCATCTTCCTTCCATGTTGAGTCAACGATTTTCTTCTGCAGTTCCGTCGGCCTGGTAGAGCCTGAAAGTACCAGAGCTGTAGCGCTGGCAACGAGCACAAGGAACTTTGACACTCCGATTGGAGATCGAACATATTCTGGCGCGAGCATAGCCACTGACCTATCAGAACTTATAAAAATGTTCAATTCGAACAATGTGAGACACGACTATTTTAATCAGGATTAACACTTTCTAACAAACAGCCAAGTCAGATGATAAAAGTCCAATGTCAAATCCAGTGCATACGAAGTTCCATCGATTTGCGACAAGCAAAGATAAGAATTTATCTATTCCTGTAAAGAGCAACTTCCTTTTTGTTCACAGTTCAATAGTATGCGTCATCCAAAGTACTCAATTTAGCCATATTTGACCGATGGACTTGCTGGTTTAGAGAATAATGTCAAAGTTCATTTCCGCACATCACTGCACATCATGGCCCCGGATGAAATTCGTATTATCCTGCGTCCCACTGATAGAATTAAAGCCCGCTTATAGGAACTCGCGTAAAACCTTCTGAATTTAACACCACATACACGTAATATATTGAATTTAAAACAACCCAAACCATGGAGTATTGATGGGGAAACTCCATGGGGCAACATTCATTCACATATTAGTACATATTTATAGCATACATATTACCAACGGACTTGGCTGGGTTTTTGAAGATGTGTCAAAGTTCACTTGTAGTTAGTAGATGACCTGTTCAAAAAGTCTACAAGAAATATCAAGAAGGTCATAGATGGCGTCTGATGGTATTCGTATACTGGATTTTACTCGTTGTGTCTGTGATGCCGTTTATAGTTAAAAACTTAATGATTACACAGGAAACCAGATTTTTTTTTACTAAATTGAAAGATTTACTTTTGATAATTTAATTAATGGAATTCTTCATTTGATTGACGCTACACTTTAGACCTAAAGTTGTTTACATTTAACGTTTTCTTTGTCTTGACCATTTTGTCATTTTTAAGTTGTGTCTGTAATTTAACATTTAAGCCAAATTGTAATCCAAAACTCTTATTACTCTTTGTTACTGTCGATTGAGTTGATTTTTGATTGGTTGATAATAATCAATTTTGGATTATTTCGTAATAATTTAACGAATTTACATTCCGTGTATTGCATTGCACTGAACTTCATTAATGGGAATCCAAATTAAATTGTGGCATAGGATAAGCCACTTAGCATTAAATTCCTTAACTTTAATTTAGGCTCTTTGTCGAAGACAAAGGGCGTTTTGTAAATTCTAATTTCTCACAGGAATTGAAACCATGGTTGATGAGCAGTCGAATTCGTCGATTAGCGGGTCAATTTGAAATTCAGAGGTAACCCATCTCCATCACGTTGTAAAGCGACACAATATCCTTGTGACATAAGATCCTCCAAAATGGAAAGTTCATCTGAAATAAAATATCATTTGGATTATAGTGATTGCGGTTACATTGAAAAGGGTTTGCGTGATGAAAATCACTTGTAAATTATTACGTTTGAGAGCTACTGCAATACGAACGGAAAGAAACGTTTAAGCTTTACAAGAATAAACAACTTGATTGCCAACTTGATTGCCTTCAAGTTGCAAATTATTGGGTGCCATAAAATCAGTGGAGCGGATTAATACAATGAAATCCGACAATGAATGTAAAGCTTGTGTTTGGATTAATTGACGCAAAAAGGAGGATTAAAATTAATGTGTTTTGTGGTTCGTTAAACCCCTTGTTGGTCACATGATTTCCTTGGCCTTTGAACTCTAGGTGAGAGTGGTGATACAGTAATTATTTTTAATATATGAATTAGTTCTTGAACCTGTTTGGCTGCTCTGTCTTCATCGTCACCGTCTCCAATCACGACATAAGTACAGCGCCGGCCGAATCGAGTTACGATCCTCTCGAAGCAATTTTCCTTTCCTTTAGAATTACATCAAAATACAATTAGGATTGTGTTCCTTTCAAAATTTTGAATTAGTAGTTACCAGTTTTAGTTGCAGAGTAGATATTCTCGATAGGGAATATTGGGCCTAATCCATGGAGAAGGACTTTTGAAAGGGCAGAGACTAATTGCGATTGGGTCACGAGGACATTGACACAATTCGGCCTAATATGAAAAATCAAACAAAGTCAGATTAAATGATTTAACTGCGGCTCATGACTATGAGCCAATCACGAACTGATTTAATGCTTATGGAGTTTTGGGAATCACGTCGACTTATTACGACATCTAAGACATGACATTGTCGCATTGACATTTGTCCCTTTTTGAGTGCTAAACTGTCATTATGTAAAGTTCTTTAATCCGCTCTTATTAGCATAAAACTGCATGGTGCGTAAAATGTGCAAAAAATCCATTTCCTATTGTTCTCATTTATTGCATAAAACACCAGGAAGTAAAGAAATGATTGTTGAATTGGTAGCAGAAAAAAGTAAGTTTCTCCTTTTATTAGATCAGCCAAGTTGGATTCGCGAACTTATTAGCCTTAATTTCACTTTATGGAAGTGGGAATGTGTAGCAGTTTACATTGGCGGAAGTCAGCCTAAAGTTCTCTTTGTTTCTGCATTATGCAAATATGCTCTAATGCATTATGCAAATGAAAGTTTTTCCCATGCTCAAGTGACAGATTTGACAATTATTCCCAAATCAATTTCATACCTGGAATTGACAAGTGAGAGGCATTTGTGCATCAGCGTCAACCAATTGTCAGTCACTAGCTCGATTTCGCTTCTGATTCGATGCCACTGATCTCTCACTCCTGGACTCATCAGACCTGAAATCAAGGAAGAGCTTTTGTAATTGTTATATTTGAAATGTCATGAAGTATCTATAATTAAAACTAGGTTTCTAATTAGCCAGAAATCAATTAAATGGGGAAATGGCCATAAGAACGCCCATCAATAAAGTTAGTCACGCTCATCGCGTAATAATAAAAAATCTCTGACTTGGCTCCTTATCGAAGACTTGGCTAATGGACAACTAACGTGCGAATTGGATAAGGGAAAATCCACTAATTACTCATACACTTAAACTTTATTCTTCGTATGAGGCACTTATGAAAATCTTGACATCCATCAATAAAAAAAATTCATAAAGCGAAATTACAAAGCGGAGCTGCACTCCACCTTTTGTCTTTAGCTAATTTAACAAGAAATTATCAAGTGGTGACTCGGATAACAATAAAAGTCATCTTTATGAAATGGAAAGTGTGTGGCCAAGAACTTGTTAACAATCCAAAACGATAAACAAAAGGCTTTATAACAATGCTCATTACAAGAAAATCTTGTGTAAAGCCGCATTCATAATTCAGCCAAATCGCATTTGCTCTTATTCGAACGTCCCTTGCAGTAATAAGTTCCTGAACTGTTTTTTATCTGATGCCGCCGTCGCTACACCAAATGTCGCTTATGCTAGACCTTTTTGGCCGAATGAATTGGATTGGAAATTGATTTTTTTTACATTGTCACACACTGTTCCACCTTGAGTGCAGTTCTGTCTAATCAAGTTCATATTTTAAGACAATTAGCATGATCCAGGAAGCAAAGCTGCCCAAAGGAATATGCTAATGAAAAAGGACATTATAATTCAGCCAAATCGCATTTGCTCTTATTCGAACGTCCCTTGCAGTAATAAGTTCCTGAACTGTTTTTATCTGATGCCGCCGTCGCTACACCAAATGTCGCTTATGCTAGACCTTTTTCGCCGAGTGAATTGGATTGGAAATTGGTTTTTTTTTTACATTGTCTTCCACACTGTTCCACCTTGAGTGCAGTTCTGTCTAATCAAGTTCATATTTTAAGACAATTAGCATGATCCAGGAAGCAAAGCTGCCCAAAGGAATATGCTAATGAAAAAGGATATCCTTGTTTCCACGGCGCAATCGCACTTCAACAGCTTTGTTCAATTTTGAAAGTATTCACCTCGTCTTTCATTGTTTCAATCACTTGGCATTGGATTCGTCACACAGTATTAATTTAAATAATCCCAAAATGGAAGTAAACTTGCATCGTAAGTGCATGACAAAGTCATGGTGTCCCAAAAAATATTGAGAAACAATGAATGTCCTGACTCGGAAGTGTAGCAGTATAACACCTCCAATTATACATTCGTTCACGCAGGCCTCAGCGTTGAGGAAGTTAAAAGTTAAATGTGAAAAATAACAAGGCACATGTTAATTGTATTAAAACGTTTAAATTTTTCTATGATGACAGCGCGTGTTTTAACAATTGCGTGTGGGCTTCATTTATTATTCATCGTATCGTGCTGATTGATCGGAAGTAACTCATTCGAGGCAATTTGTATTTAATATGTAAGTCACTTACCTGTGACATTGTGTCGGTAGAGCGAGTACACTTCCTTAATCTTCCGGTAGCGGAATGCCAACTTTCGCATCCAATCCACTCCACCGCGAACTGGACCACTGGTTAGCGCCATTCCTCCACTTGTAACAGTTGACTTAAAACTATCCGATAAAAAATCATATGTGCTGGAAACATTGAAGACAATTAATAATCTAACCAAGTTTATTCTTCACTTGTAGGTCAACCAATTACCTTAGATCTTGACCATTGTCATCCGAAGACACGTCGTCTATATGAACTTGGTCACAGTCCTGACAAGCAAAAAACATAATAATTGCAATTAGCGAATTCTATATAAAGTGCTGCCGCCGATTTTTAGCTGAACCGTCAGGAATGCCAAAGCCAAATCCGAAAAAAGATGGATTCCAACATTCTCGTTAACCGGCAATTTATCAATACATACACACCCCATGCAGCGCTTGAATAAATTGGCACTTAACGAAGAAAGTTACTCCTACTGAATAGTCACTCTAATAAGTGAAGATTAGTTTAGTGAAGCCATTGCATTGCAGATTGTAACCAACTCCTTGCTCATCTGCAGCTTTGTTAACAACGTCAGAAGCCGACAATTGAAGAAAACTTTCATTCTTGGACTAGAGAGGGAGTAATTGTTAGCGTGTGTTGGGATACGAGGCACATGAAACATATTATCACAGAAAGCGTCCAGCAGGAAACTTACCTCGAGATCGTTGGAAAAGAAATGTTTTTCTGCTAATTTAAATACAAATTCTTCCAGCGTTATCGCCACACATTTTCCTAGATGAGTTTCCGCTTCAGACTGGAAAGAAATTATATTATTTCCGGGTCATTTCAGAATTTCCGAATCTTGCCCTTACTTTTCCAAATATTTCGCCATACGTCCCACTGATGAGGCTATGGAATCTTATGATGGTTTCATCTAAATCCCAAATGAAAACTCTTTCCAGGTTGTGCTCAGGATCGGGCGAAGGATTTGGTCGACGTCCCCGCCCTCCGGTTCTCGCTGGAAGTAAAAAGGAAGCATTTATAGCAAGAATTTAATTGGATTTTCTCCAGCAGCGGTATTAAAAGTTTACAAACCTCGTTTGGGTTTAGTTTCTCTAATAGTTGGGGATGGAGAACTCGGTTCACCCTGGAGGAATCCAATGTTGTCTAAAAACAGAGAACAAAAACCCATTTCCCTTTATTAAAATAATCCTTCAAAATTTTGAGGCAGTCCGGAGGCGACATTCGGGAATGGGGCTGCTATTGGTGAAAGCATATTTTCCCCGGTCCGATTTTTAGCTTTTGTGCTTTCTCCAGTGTAGTACCTGGAATCGATGAGTTAGATGGGATTGGATATGCAGAGGCCGTGGCAGACGAGGTTGACGGGGAGGAGGAGTTGTAGTAGTAGGAGGAGGCCGTCGGTGTTCCAGGATGTCCGTAGTAGACGGATGCTGCAGCCACGGCGGCAGATGAGGCGGTGGATGAGGATTGAAAAGTGCTCGCATAACCACTGTAGTCCTGGTGATAGGACGGAGGGATTTGGTGATAATTCGAATACCCGGACCCAGACGATGCGTACGAGCCGGAACCGCTGTTCGGGAATGGAGAACTCGTGTACAAGTAGGAGGCATTCGATCCGCCTTTGCACTGGCCTCGTCCACCTTAAAAAAATCACAAATAAACGCCTTCGTTCAAAAGAATTTTCATAATGGCGAAACCCTGGAAAAGGATTTTGAAAGTCTCTCGAATGGGGAATAATTTATTTGCTTTCCATAATGCTGTAACTTCCAAAACGAGGGCTTAAAAATTGCAGCTGACTGAAGGCGTGAGGGCTTTGGCCGTCAAGGGATGCTTTTGAATGTCCCATGTATTTAAACTTGCTCTGTTTGATCTTGAAAAGGGACACAAAGGGAGCTGCTCTCAGTAGGTGAGTGAAGTGTATAAATGCTCATTTCATTTTTAAATGCTTGTTATTCTCAATGGGAATCTCTGCCTCCATTGTTCAGAATTTTGAAGAGGAAGATGAAAAGGACGGGAGGAGGTCAGGAGTGTTGACATTAAAATAAAAGGGACTCACCGGGGTACTGCTGGGAAAGGGCAGCAGCCGCTGCTGCTGCTGTAGAGGGATGGTAAGCTTGACCTCCGTTGTAAAACGACGACGTCTGGAGGTACGAACTACCATTGTAACCACCCATCCCGCTGCAAAATAAAAAAAAATTTAAAAATAGAGATGAGATTTTGATTTGAGAGGAAGAGAAAGTTGGTGAAAGCAACGCGTCCCATATTCAATTGTTCATTCGAATAATCGAATCCACTTAACACAGGCAGTAGAGCTTAGCTTGACTTAAGCTAACCATGAACAGTGATCATAAATATAAAATGGAGTTCAGAAAAACCCATTTGTTCAAAAGGGATGAGGGTGTGCGGCTGTCGTTGGTTCGTCATATAAAACTTATCAAACCTTAGAGCGACAAAGCTAAAAATTCCAGGGCTAGTGGCATATGGCCTTTGTTTGTGAAAATCAGCCTCCATTTTTAACAGGCTTTGGTCTTTTTTAGAACTTGGATTGGCGTGCTTCGTTTTCGCAGAGAAACGTTTGCAAAACCTCATTAGATGTTTTTGATCAAAGCCGTTGACAACAACGGCCGTTAACCCACGGTTTGGTTTACAACTTGTCTCCTGTCTCTCCTACTCTACACAATGTTGATTATTTATTATTTTCTATGAATGAATGGAGCTATGAGGGAAGATTCCATGGAAATCGCTGTCTGTATCATGGATTTTTGACACGGGAGAAAGCAACCCCGGAGGAGCCCTACCTTATTCCGCCGTCAAAATCGGGATAATAATAATGCCCTGGGATCCCTTTTACACAAGTCCATTATCAATGCACCCGATCAAATTACACACGTTGTTACCATTCAATTTTTCTTCTTTTCACTCTCTGTTCATCTCTTCTAGTACCTCCAGCCCCATCAGTCTTTTTCCAGAGCACCAAAATATACTCTGGGGTTTTTGTGTTCCGACTACCTTTTCAGGATTTTCAGAATTGTTCCTTTACAGGCCCGATTGGAAATGCAGATTAAATGCACGGTGCTTTGGATGATGTTGTCTCTTCTCGAATAAAAGAAAAAGGTCGAGATTTGAGAATCTGAAAATCCTAAGCTCCCTTGCGTCCTGCTGGACGTCTTAATAATAATTCCTTCGTGGATTGTGCAAAAAGAATGTTTTGTGTTCGGAAGTCATTCCAAGGTTAGAGGTACGACCTTCAAAAAATTTGAGACGAGCTTTCTCGGTTTCTGTAATGGAGGAGCAGGAATCGTATACAATTTCTACTGCTCTGGAAATCCACACCGAAAGCATTAATTACCTATACTGCCTGCACTGCTCCGATCCCGCATTCTGAAATCAGATAGTTCAGTGTAAGCCCGCATTTCACCAATGTTTTCAAACCCAATTACGAACAATGGTAAACAGGAGTGGATATAGAGTGAAAGTTTGAATAAAAACAAAGTCCCACAGTATCAGTCTTTGGGTTTCAATTAGACATCAAATACTTTCACTTGTCAGTCACAGAGGTTGTGGAATGATAAATACCTAAAGAAACTTTCGTGCGTCATTCTTTGGTGATTTATCCTAATTAGCATAAGTGTCTTTATGCCTTATTACTCTATGGATTAGATTCCAATCAAACATTCGTTTTGGAATCAGATTGCATAACAGTATACACAAATTGGGCCTAGGAAGTTAATACGATGATGATATAAACTATTAATTCGAAATCCCTAAAGGAGTCATTTGAAACCAAAATGTGAAACTCGAGGGTCAGAAACAAATTACAAACCGGTGTAGTCATCAAGTTCATAATTTATGAATCGGAAGACGATGTAGCAACCTATCTTCGCCAATTTGTAAATAAAACCCATTCACAGAACCGTAAAATTGCTCTTTTAAAAAAAGATATTCCGTCATTAGAATAAAAAACTGGCATAGTGTTGCGCAAAATTTTGAAAGTTTTGCATCTCTAGAAAAGCATTGGGAGCGAGGGAGTTTTTGAATTTGATAATGGCTACCCTTTTGAATCGAGTAGGGATGCTGCTGTGCAGAAAAGAAGATAACGAAGCAAATTACACTGGAAATTTCCATGAAAGAAGAATAATAATAGAGCCTTTACCTTTGATAAAGCTGCTGGTAAGCTGCTGCCGTGAATTCAGTAGGCTTGTCCGAAAAGGAGCTTACGGAATCCGAATTTGAAAAGGGTGACTCCCCATGGTGATTTTCGGATGAGGGCTTTCCCCCTAAGTCTCCCTTGCCATCACCTGTAAAAGACAAACTGATCAGAAACACTGATAAAATCATATAAACTACCCGGATTCATGTAAATTAGGAACTTGCGGAACTTACCATTGGCTGTTGGTAATTCGGAGCTGAGTCCCATATTAGTTTGATGACTCCAGTGGCTGACATCCGCCTCCGAGGGAGACCCGACTGTTGACCCAGGAGGACTTACGGGCTCAACAACATTTCCTCTGAAAATAAAAAATAAACACAGTTCTTGAGCATACTTACATTAATGGGATTTTACAGTTCATTGCTTAAAGGGACACACTCAAAGGCTCTAAATGTTTTTCCATAAGCAATATGTTCTCAGGGATTAGCTCACTCAAAAAAGAAAAGGTGAAGTGACACACAAATCTAATTGCTTTTAAATCTATTATGAATGGGACAAAGTCAAGAGGAGAAAGTTAAAAGATGGGTGGTCAAGGGTCCAAAACTAAAAGTGACTTTTGCGTGCAACCTTTGTTCTGCTTTTAACTGACCTCTAAGGGATCTCGGAAAACTATTAAAATTAAAAGCTAAACAAATCCAAACGGTCCCCTCCGGAAAGGGGCAAAAAATATGTGTAGGAAACACTGAAAAAGTGTCCTAATGAATTAGTAGCGAAGCCCTTATTATAGATCCTAATGGCGCACAGGGCAAGGCGACGTGCACTCTAACGTCGTGCTGATGAGATTTCTTTATAATTTTTAAAAAGGGCAGGATGCATGAGGCATGGATGCAATTTAAGTACCCCCTGGACTTTGCTGTCTGCCCTTATGTCTCTCATTTAGAGAGACACAAGCTAATGGCTAGCAACGAAAAAAACACAGAGGAGGTTTAAATAAGGGACAAGAAAATTAACTTAAGTTAAACTTAAAAGTAAACTTTTCCCATTTTGATTTCACTAAGAATGGGAAAAAGCTAGGCTTTCACCGCACTGGATTTTTTTCAAGAATTTATAGCCAGCGATTGTAGTGTGTGTGATTTCCCATTCTGACGATGATGAATGGGTCTTGCCTGTTTCTGTTCTTTTGTAAATTAGTCCATGTGACCTTAAGTACCTCCACGCACAACCCTTAAGTCCTCTCCAACTTGTGGGAACTTGTGTGAATTCTTTTTAAGAAGAAGCGTCTTTGTAAGAAGGGAGACATTTTCTTATAAGGTCACGGCGTGTTCAAGTAGTCCTCTTGTTTGTACTAGTCCAAATGAACACTCCGAAAACTTTTCGTTCATATACCGATGATCATGAAAACACTTTTTCTGCTCAGCAGCGTTTTTAAGCCCATATGGACTCCATATGGATTGGATTCAAAAAGTGACAACAAAGACTCATGAGGAGTTAGACGCGTCCTTTCCTTTAAAAATTCTTAAAGGATGCATCGTTCGATAAGATTGAGAATGTTTTAGGGCACTTATTCAAGCGTTGAACCCTTCCTGTTGACATTCTTAGGTCAAAGGGGAGGCGCAATAATGGTTGAGTGATGCAACGTAGTGTGCAAAATTATGGCCTTACAGCCACCTGCATTCATTAACCCTGGCAAAAAAAAGTTTACGAGTAGGTTCTGTCTACAATGGGAAAATCTAGAGCCCTGTACGAAGTTTGAATACAAACCATTGACCTTTGGCACATGTTTAGGCAATTATTTTCGTCTAGGACTACTGGATGAAAAGTAGGTTGAGTGTCTAATCGAAAGTGCATTAAACTCCAGACAGACAAAAGAGACAGTGCTGCATAAACAATTATGAACTGCATTTTCAAAATGGCGGAGAGGCGGAATGATAATGAAATTGCAACTTACGCAGATTTAGAGCAATCTGGATGGTCACTGTCAATATGAGACTCATCTGGACGAAATCGTTTGACCTGTGACGGTTCAGAAAAATAAAATCCAAAGTCAGCATAATCATCAAAGTTCTCTAGTTTGATTGACGTTAGATCCAGGTCGAAGAAGTCTGCGTCTAAATCAATCTTCAAATCCTCTAGCCCCATTATTGATTCTGGGAGATAATACGCAGTGACTGAATGAGCAAAAATTATTGACTGAGATAAATAAATGCACAAGCACAAATGACACCGCACTCTGCAAAATTCGGATTTGGACTGATACAACAATATTTCAGTCACCAAGCGTCCCTTCTGTTTTCGCATTATCATTATAATTAATGAGACAGTCAACCCTCTTATTGTGGGCTATGTCCGAATTCGACACGTAGAGTGTCGGGATAAATACAGACTTGGAGTGATTAAGAAGTCGTAACAATCCAATCCAGACTCCTCTGAGTCTCATCCAGACAAATAAAAAAACTTTTAGTGTGCCAATGCCTTTTGCATTTTCTGAAGAATATGTGGACATAAAGGTCAGAGGTTGAGAGAGTCCAGTTGATTTTACATGCTGGTTCACAACATAAAGTTTAAAATATGACTCATATGCGTTGGTGACAAAGAAAAGGAAGATTAGCCAAAGATTCTAAATGTAGAAGATTTAATTGCTACAAAACAAAACAAGATAAGCACGGATTAGACATGGACGGCGTTAGCTTATTCCAAATCAAATATTGCCAAACGAAGCGTTGTTTCTTATCGTCGCAAGAGCATTTTTTCTGCAGTTTCAGCGCTTTCATTGCACTTTCTTTTATCATAAGCTACACATTTAGAACAAACGAGACCAATTGTCTTCCTGTTTCTATTTCAAAATATCAAATCCCCTGCGATATGATCCAAAATAATTCTGAGAAAAATTTAAATCGGTATAATATCAGCTGCGGGTCTAATTGCGTAGTTCCAAAATAAAAAATATTGCGGTCTGCAAGAATTCAGTAATAAATATAGACAAACTTTGAAGTGAGAACGTTAAAAATCAGTGCTTTTCCTTCACTTTAAAATAGGGCGATTGGAGTTATAAGTTGTTAGTTTTGTGCTTTAAAAACTTTCACTTACATACTTCATGAAGAATGTAAATTATTTAAAAGTCTGTTCAGTAATGACATTTCACGGTGAGGCTGACAGGCGTCTGCCGTTTGTTTTTCGAATGTTACAAGAGAAACATTGAATCCGTTTTAAATTATGCAATAAACTTTCACAAAATTCCGGGCGACATGATTGGTCGCCACCCGCACAGTTTCAAACCCCTCTAACTTCCCGTCCCCTGCTTTCTCTTCCACTTGGACTACAGTACTGTTGATATTTTTCGAATATTGGTTCAATAACTGGGGCAATGGATAAAGTCCTCTGATTCACTGGAGATGATCTGAATAAGCCTTACAAGAAAAAAGGGTCGGGAACGACTGGAAGGAGATGCAGAATGCGTGGATCCACAAAGTTACTAAGGACAACCCCTGTGTGCTCCCTTCCTTCAACCACCAACATCGCGCATTTGGAAAAATCCAGGAATTCATTTTTTCTAGTTTTTAGAGCTATGCTGCTATCGATTGCGCAAAAAGACAATCAAAAGCTTATTGCAAAGTCAGTTAGACTTTTATCCCATAAGCGAATGCCTTATGCGCGATTCGCACACACCACCGTGTCTGTCTGACTCTGGCCGACCTTGAATCAAATGCATCTTCAACTTTGATTTTGTCATGGCTAAATGCATATGCACAATTTTGGTCAACAACAATTTTAAAATGATGACACAGTTAGAAGAAGTTAGACGTCAATGTCTATTAATAGGAAAAGTGACGCTAAGGATTAAATAATTTAGTTTTGCACGAGTTAATGATTGATTATGCCAAAACCAATTGCTCATTTTTCAAAAACTGAAAATCTGACAGGAGTGTTTTCTCATGGTCAGCTCAGCAGGTTTCTGGTTTTTTTTTTAAAAACCAGACAGGACAGAACCCCAAAGAAAAGTCACACATGGTTTCATTTTAAAACTAAAAGTCTTCCCCTTTTTGGATTTTCAAGTTCATTATTATTGACAGACCCTTTGTACCTTTTGTTTTACGGGGAAGCCAGAGAACCACTGAGCGCTTTAGCTACGCTTAACATCTTTCTTGGACATTCTATGCAATCACAAAACTTACGACTTTCACACTCCTCATATGTAATAGTTATTCAGCTACTTTAGTTTTGTCCAGAACAGGCGCCGTCCGGGTGTATTTCGGAACCTTGGGGTTGCATCGTGGAATCGAGATTTGAAATTGATGGGGAGTTAAAATGGCAGCGGAGCGTGTCCTACGCTTGACGTTTCTGACTATACTCGCAACGCATCACAGCGTCCAAATTCCAAACTGAATTCAACCAAACCCAAACGAAGTTGGATAAAAAGTGTAGGAATTCATTTTGGGAATTCATGTAAAGCGGCACATGTTTCCAAAATTAAACTTTCTAATTAGCAAAATGTAAAGGCAAATAAAAATTCAACTTGTGCATTTTCACCAAGTGAAACGTAAAAAATGGTCGACACGAACCTAAAGCCTATAGCTATATGATACTGCTGTAACTCTAATTCGACACTTGACGTTACGCATGCGTACTGCAGTGACATCACACACCGCCGTGTTTAACACTTCTTCTGGCCTTTGAAAACTAAAACCTCATCTGAATGCAATTTAGGTAAACCACAGACTCTTGAGGATCTCGACCGCCCCCTTATTTACGACTCCATATTCATCCGTTTTATTAAAACGTATTGGTTTACAAGAATATTTTGTAAATATCTCGCCTCTTTCAAACGCATTAGAGAGTGACATTAATATCCCGGATTGTGCTTTGAGTCAATGATGCCAGCCAAATAAGCAATACAGATCAGCCGAAACTTTGACGCCTGGCTGTGTCATTGATACCCTAGGAATCTGATCCCGTAATCATTCATAACTTTTTATGAACTCTGTGTGCTGCATTCAGTAAATAATTCATAAGCTTTCTGCGCCCATTTTTTTCCCAAAATTACAGACAACTGACATTCACCATTTGGCGAAAATTTCCCACTTTGCTTCTTGTTAGTTTTGACGGGAAAAGGCAGTCGGCAGAGTACGGCGTTCATATTATTATTATTTTTGTTTTAGTTCCTTTCCCCGACGGAGAAAGACTAATGGAGAGAAAGGCCTGTGACATGACAAGGCTCGATGATTGGTTGGTTTCAGAAGGAATCAATTGGGGTCCACTTTACCCACAACGTTTTACTTTACTGTGGCCAGGCTGAAATAAAAATGAACTCTAAGAGTCTATTTGTTCAAGGCGAGAGTCCATTAGGGTCGAACAAATGTAATTACGGGGGAAAGGGGAAAAGCATCCGGTGATGTCAAGTCGAGTCAAGGGAAGAACCACACAAATACAGCCACTGGAGACAGTCAGCCCACTTTCACAATTCCCAAAACATCCAAAATAATACTGGAGGATGATCATCCCTGAATTTCATCAATTTATCCAATCAATGCGCGGTCGGAAGAAACGATTTCGGAAGATTCGTTCGAAAAACTATTTTTCAAAATTCATCCGACCCTAAGTTACATTCCGGTTCCTGACAGTTTGTCTCAGGGTTATTTCCTCCCTAATGAATACCGCTGAATGGTACTCTTATTTTCAAAACCAACTATCAAGTTTAGGTTTTGCTGATTGCCGTTGTGCAACAACGTTACGAGTAATTGCAAATAAAGTTAATTTTATTACATTTTCATTATCAAAATGGTGCTGAATACAAACACGGTGTCAATCGGCCTTGAAAAATCTTAACAACAGATCACATTACAATTTTACTTAAAGATGATTAATGACTTCTTCAATATCTTTTGAGGAAGCGAGTATACTACCGTGTGAAAGTCCTTGGAGCATTGTTACTCCCACCGCCCTGCCACTGCCGACTTTGTCAATGTTACCATTATACCGTTTTAAATACTCATAAATGCCATCAGGGTCGATAATAAAGTCGTGCTTTGAGATAAATACTTGTGCTGGACAATGGATCTCATCTGGAAATAAAATATTTCGCAACCATGAAAAGTTTCGGAAGAGTGTTGAAGCAACGACGAGATCCTGCGCTATGAAGAATTGGCAAAGGCGATGAATAGGACTCGGTGGACGCTTGTACAAAAAATTGTAAATCAAATCTGGTTCCCAGAGTGCGAAGCAAACGGGGTCGACAAATGTGATCTTCTTGACATAGTCAGGACGCTCCTTTATAATCCACGTGATGACAATGGTGCCGTAAGAGTGGCCGAGCCATGAGCAGGTCTTTACGTTGTGACGCTGGAAGATCTCATCAACGGCTGAAACTGTTTCCTCGATTGTTGGAATGCGATCGATTACTTTGAGACTGATGTGGGGCAACTCGAGAACAAAGATGGGATGATCAGGATACTTTTCGACGACGGACTTGAACAATTTGAAGTACATTGCGGTTCCGATTCCTATTCCGTGGACAATGAAAATTGGTTGTTTGTTTTCATCTAGGTGAGGTTTATATGTCCAGTAGGAAAGCCTGGAACCGCCTGAAAGAGCGTGGTGCTTAAATCCAAGGTGAGATAAGTAAAATGAACCCATCGCTTGCATCGCAGAAATGACCTACGCATAAAAATTCAAGTAGTTAGATATAAATTCTTGAGATGAAATATGCGCTGGCGATATTAAAATATGCGACTTACCACATAACCAACAAATGGTTTATGTTGAACGACGACTTCGTCCATGTGAAGCTTCATGAAATTGAGTTGCTGTTCAGCCGATGGTTTTCCAGCTTCGGGGCATTTTGCGATAACTTTTGCTACAAGGCGATCCAATTCTGAGCGTTCTTCAGGGGTAATGTCTTCCTGGAGTTTATTGAAAAATGCCCAACTTATCCAGGCTTCGAGGCATTCTACGCCAATATGATCTGCAGGGTGAAGATGGAACCATCGGACAAGGGATGCCCAAGGGTCAGCGCACTGCTCCAAAGTCTTGTCCAAGTAGCGCTCTTTCTCCGCTGCTGTCAGATTCGGGAACTTCATTGTATCTTCAAGCCTTTGTTTCAGGACTAAACAGTAGAAATAGAAGATGACTTCGGCAACGGCCCAGAGAGCGAGGAAGGTCACAATCCAAGAATTAATTATGAAACTCCCATCAGTGACGCCAAAGAGCCACGCTAGGCCGAACAAGCCTGTTGAAATGAATGCAGTTGTCGTCACATTCCCGACGACAAAGGTGATCAGATGGACGAGATTTTCTGAAAATGTTCGATGTGTTTCTGAATCGTATTGATCCGTTGGATCCACTAGCTTCCCAAGAAGGGAAAGCATTTTGACTCACAGTTTTTAATTCTGTCTGTTTAGGACTATTGTCAAATGCGAAAGTAAATTTGTAACCTGGTTCTCCAGGGTTTTTATTTGGAATTTAATTTTCTGTCAGTCCATAAAAGTGACGCGTGATAAACTCCAAACGGACGTTGGCTAACTGCAATCAGAAGCACATTGTACCGCAGTGATGAGTAATTCCAAAGTATCTCTTCAGTTACAACGCTGGTAGGGCGTCTCCAAGCTAAAGTCCAAAAGGATGATGAGTTCCGTCAAAATACACGTTGCAGAAGATGACGTATGACAAGTGTGGTGCCATATGAAAACGAATTGTCACAAAAACTAAACTTCGTGGAGTGGACTCATCGATTAAGCCCTGTTGGTCAACTTCCACTTTAAATCCATTTAATATCTAAACGAACTGATAATGGTTGTCCGCCCATCCGCTTCGGAAAATTGATTTTTCTCCAGACTGTAAAAAATCCTTAAAATATGCAACGCTTTAGCCTTCAGGAATAAAGAAATTATACTCTGTCTGCTGAAAATGAAATTGAGGTTAAGGAAAAATGCTTTGCGCAACGAGCTTTATAAATAAACCACACAGTATATTCAGTGTTATGCTGCTGTGTATAATGTGCATAGTGTTTTGTCATATGTATACTGTTAGCAGGATGTGTGGAGTCTTAATCAGTGCCTAGTTGGGATAATTCACTCATTAGGTGTTAATGTCAAACACGCTGAACTACGCAAAAAATCTATAAGATAATTTTTATTCGACGTTAGTTACATGTCTTTTAGGAAGTTAACAAATTTTGCGTCTCGCCCAAAGGTCATTGAACCCTTCACCCACACTGAGAGAATAAACAAAATCCATTTAAAAGCTCTTGTGATTAAATAAAATACGCCCAAGCCCTTGCGATGAGACACGCGTAGTAAACAACCAAAAGGCGATCGAACTCCTTCAATTTATAAACAAGACTTTCTAGAGGTCATTTTCAAAATGAGCTTTAGAGACTTAGAATAAGCTAGAAGGCTAGCTTAAGTTTATATTTCCTTCACTTTATTTCTGAGAGTGTTAACCTAATAAAGGCTTTTTTCGGCGTTTTGAAAAGTGTGTTTTGACTTGTGTAAATGTCGCTGAATGTAAAAACAAGATAAAATGGGTAGATCTTTCGGTTGAAATAAAAAGCATTCAATCTTTGTTAAAATGCAAAAGGAATTTTTAAACTGAACCCTACCAAAATGGGTAAACACCTTTGTGACAAATTGAAGGGACTTAAGTCCTTGTCCAGGAACTCTGGAGGATTTTCCCGTCTGTTAAAAATATGATAAACATCTATGAAACTTGAAAATCAGGTTGGAAATTTTCGTGAACGCTCAAGTGAATTAATCTTGACTTGAGTTGAAATAATGTCGCAGATGGAATAATACATTATGTGAGATTACAATTTTTCTGGAGGAGGAAGAACAACATTGAGAAACAGGTACGCATGAAACATCTAACCGAAGAAAGGTGACGTGTCACGGTCACACGGAACGTCGAGCTGACAGCAAGTTATTTGTTTCTCTTTATCCTAATCTCAGAGTAATTTATTTTAAATTATTAACTAATCTCTAAGGACGAATTACTCGGAAATTGTGAACAGAATTATGAAGAAAAGTGCACTTTGCTTTTATTGTTACAATGCAAATGTGGCACATGACACCTCCACGTGACTTGGAAATGGCCAAAGTAAATAATATTCAGAAAAATGATAAAGGTGACATTGTCGGAGATGTAAAGGGTAACCATTGGTCCAAATATCTAAAGGGCTGGAAGGAATCTGGAAGCCCCCTGCTGCTGTAACTCCCGATCTACCAGATTTACGATGACAGGCCCTTGTGGCCCTCATGCCTCCCTGGCTTTCAATTCATAACAATCATTAGAAAAATAACAATGGGGAAATACCCTTTAAAGCCCCATGTCCACGTCCATGCGGTGATCCTGAATGGACATTGCAGCTAACGGAGAAGCGTCGACGGCCTCTTTAAGTGCATATGATTACCATTGTTATGACTCCACTTCACACCTGTCTATTATTATTTATGACTACAATGTCACACTCTGGGCCCTTCTTAAGGGCACAAACGCCTTCAATTCAACCAACCTTTTAGCTTAGCACTCAAAGGGTTCCATAACACGGAGAAAATCGGATGTATTCACAAAATCCATATCACCGTAGACTTTTCTTGTGTCCACAATAACAACAATGTGATTTTGAAATCAAAAGTATTCTTGAAGGTTTTATAATCGACTGGTCCAACAATGGATGCAAAGGATAAAAATGCCTTTTTGATCATGTCTATTTCAATTATTGAAGAATGGGTAGAAATATCTCTGGATTCCGTAGGTTTTTCAAAATTAGAAAATAGAATTTAAGCCGTCGGTTTTATAAATTAGAATTCAATTTCATGGAATAATTTTATACAATAATTTTATTTAAAGGAAATTTTTAAACAGGGGAAATTTTTTAAGAGAAAGTCGAGGGAGTGAAAGCCAATGCAGCTAATGTGGCGCTCTTAACTCTCCAATTTTTTGTTTTAAGTGAAAGTTTATCACTGTTTTGAATGGGCATGATGCTCATTTGAACGGTGATTTTGTATTAAATTCAATTGCCATAAAGTGGGCAGATGGTTACAGATCAGATTATTAGGGTGGTGGAGGTCCTTTACTTTTTTTTTTATCATTTGAACAAGCAGCATAGTATCATAGACGCCTTCGTCCCTTTGGATCTTGATAGTTAAAAATGAGTGAAGATCCTGTGGTGAGATAAAAAGTCCCTCCGCCTTTAAGTCCCGGGTGGACAATAATTAATATCGGATGGTAATGGAGTGGTTTTTCGGAGTGGGGAAATGTCACCATTACGATGAAGCTCAATAGTCGTTTGTTATTATGAGGATGATGCTCATCAGCCCCAGTCCCCAGCACACACGGATTTTGGACTAAGGCCCTAGGAATGTAAATGTTCTTAAACTTGGTTGGTTGACAACGTCGAGGAACAGCGATTTCCAACGAGACTTGAAAGGATCCACTTGAAATTTACGACCACCAAGACTACCACCACGGTGGATTATTAATGATGCTCCTCACTCGCTTCATCGTCGTCGTCATCATCACATTTTCACACTATGCTCATTTATTCCCTTCGTCCCGGGTAACTCCGCACCACCTCAGTTAACTCTCATCGATCTTTCCGGCGCAAAGCCAGCAGGACCAATGGCGATGACGGAGTCCCGGGGACTTTGCTAAAGGCGGGCGCGCGCTTACAACTTAAATACAAGACTGCAGGGATGACACCTTTTCCCACAGAGTTTGCAAAAGAACTCCAAAAATGATCGTCAGAGATTTCAATTCAAAAGGATTCTACGGATCAAAAGTTCAAAATTTATAATCAAATAACCGAAATAACCCTTTTGATATCATCTTGATTTTGTAAGGTTTCCCAAAAAATTGTCTACGCGATGATCAAGGGGTCCAACCCTTTATCTGACAGTGTGGGAAATGGGGTTAAAAGATGAGTCTCTTGCTGGCCTTTAGAACAAATTATCTTTTAAAACTTTTGTGCCATTCCTTCTGTCCTTTTCTGATTTTTGATCAATTTCAAAAAGAAGACCCAAGCTCCCGTTTGCCTTCTTGGAGGAGACAATTTATCAGATTTTTTTTCCGTTAAGGTTTGAATAAGGGATGATATATGGTGGGTCAAAGGGCCCTTAACCCTTTACCCGAAACTGATAATACTTTACAATTGGAATGAAAATGTGAATCTGCTTATTTCAATTGACTCTTTTCTCCTTTACAGAAGACCAAAGTCGATCAATTGCAATATTGAACAGAGTAATTTGATCCTATCGAAAGAGTTGAAGTGGCACTTCCTCCTTTTGTCCAATTGCAATTGCCCAGGTGGCTTTTCAGACAGACAGTTTCCAACCCTTTATCATTGCAAAGGGCTAGAAAGTAATTGAGGGTGAATTGAACATCATCAAGATGCGGTTTGATTTCCAAATGGAAAAAAAATTCAATATCAAAACTAGATTTTAATGGTGGAAAAGTCAGTGGCAGAAAATTATGCAAGCACTCGAACGGCTGTGAGGCACCTTGTCACCTTTGCGTGAGGACGCGACAGGATTTAATTGGCAGTTCTTTTATATAACTTTATTTTTTCGAATTGGGCGACCTACCATGAAGGCCAGCTACGGACAGAGACATTTTCTGACTGTGACACTGAATTTATTAGCAAATATTTTTAGCCGTTTATGGCAATTCAACTTTCAAGCTTTAGATTCAGTGACTTGTGTGGCACTCGGGGTTAAAGAAAAAATTAAATTATGAAAGTTGCATAAGAGGGAGGGGGTTGAAAACCATAAATGAAGACGTAAAATGCAACTTTTTTGATTAACGTAAAGGAAACGGTTTCAGAGCTTAATTTCGATACTTCCTTCTCTATTTACCACTTTGTTCAAACACCATGGCACATATTTTAGAATGGAATTTACACCAAGCACAAAGCGAAATATTTTACTATTTCCTTTCTCTGAGGCGTAAATGAGCCAAAGGAACGCGCGGATGCTTAACACTTCATAAAACATTTTTCACTAATGCATTCTTCCGGATTTAATTTATGATGAAATTCATTATACAAGCTTCATATGAAATTTAAAAAAAATCCAAACGGGAACGGCTCTCTCATGACCTCGAGAGTTCAAGTGTATTTGATTTAAATTCTTTTTTCAGTTTTATTTTTGTTTGAATTTTTCGTTCCAGGTGTTCTGACTCCCTTGTCATTTCCCCTTTCCAAATCAACGGAGACAGGAAAAAACAGGGAAAATGAAAGCGGAAAGATGAACTTTGGAAACTTCATTTTTTCAACTTTGCATGCAGAGCGAACAGAACTTTGTCTAAAAATTTAATTTGTTCACTATCCAACCTGTCATATCAAGTTTTCAAGGAAGGGTGAAAAGAGTTAAAACTCGAAGCCACAAAAGTTGAACATCCTGACAATTTTAAATGGATTCTCTCATATCCGACTGACGTTGTTTTACCCTCCATGTCTTTCGCAGGGAGAAAAATCCAATAAAAATGTATGGCTTTGCTTTACGCGGCAGTTGATTACTCTTTTCTTAGATTTTTTGAATTTATTCCTAAATGAGAGTCGCAGAATCTAAATTTTCCCACACGTGATAGGCTCATCCACGAGAGCCTTCCATGTGTCCTACTATATTAAGAAAAACGCACGCTTTCCTACCCTACAGATTCCACGTTTTGTTGAAATTGAGCCCATTACGGAAATAAAATGGCAGTAAATATAAGAATAATCTGTGAGAAAAATGTGATTCCGATGGATATACGGGATGAAAACGGGGCTAAAAGAATGGATCCGATTTCCGATAAGCGAATAATCGGGAATTATTTATAGAATTTGGATAATATAATTTTGTTTTTCCAAATACGTCGGACGCCATTTGAGATTTGCAACCCTGTGCTGGATTCTGAATGATGAAAACACAATGAATGCCAAAGGGATAATGGGAAATGTGTTTTTGAATTCAGAACAAAACCCTCTTGCTCTGTAAGAATCTTTTGGCTTCTCCTTTTGTTCTTTTTGAAGAATATTTCTAAAGAAACGGAAGATGGATGCAGACGGACGGGCCTCATCAGAAGCTCGACGCGACGACGTCTTGTGTGTATATTTTTGACATGACGGTTTGGGTGAATGAAAATCTTTTTTAAAGTTTATTTTACCCGAACACTTATCTTCCTTATGATGAACAAATAAACAAAAAATCAAAGTGGAATAAGAAGATAAATAAATCATGGCGCTTCTACCGAAAAAAGAATGAATGACAAATTTTTTCGGATGAATTTGGAAGTAGCACTGTAATATAAAAATTCTAATGAGGTTTTATGACCATCAGCAGCTGCGCACAGGCCTGCTGTGTACACACATTAAAACATGTACTAAAAGGGAGGGACAAATAGGCTTTTTTCATGATAAAAGATGACTTAATTAAGTCATCATAAAATTTTAAAAAGTTCCCAAGAGGGACATAAAAGCAGGGATGTAGTTGGATTTCAGAATTTCACCGAGAGATGAAACAATAGAAAGGAATTCCAGTGTGATTGTAATTTATTGTAGTTTGTGATTACAGGCAGAAGCCATTCCTCACGCCAAGCCACGATCTCACTTTGAATAATCATGACATGATTGCTCATTATTCATTTCAAGATCTGATGTGTGTGGAAAATGAAATGAATATAAATCTAAAAACTTGACACGGAGGTGGGAGTGTGGATTTATAAATTTCAAATCATTCCACTATACGACTAGAAACAGGCGTGTGTGTGCATGAAATTTTTATTTTGTAGTACATTTCAATGACTATAAACGTAATAGTAGGATCCTTAGGTTTTGCATATGACCTTTGGCCTCATGGCTAATCATAAATTTTGCTCAGAATTTAAAAAATTGCCTCAACCTGCAAATATGCGTACACTGTGTAATTAGAATTTCACGGAAGTGAAAGTTGAAACTTTCACTCTAACTTTTGGAAAATTTTTGCTCATCCAATTTTCTAAGAATTTTTGAAATTTTAAAATGTAAAAAAAAATGTGTGAAAAATAACTCCACAATCCATTGTCTATCAGAATATAATTAAGATGAAATAAATCTTTTCGTCTTACCTGTTGGTGGAGTAGAGGTTGTGAGTATGAAACATGGTAAAGCATTTTTTTAATATCGTCAATCATGCAAATTCTTCCACTGCTTGACTTCAGAAATGTTCATTTGGGGAATTTTTGCAACAGTTCTGAAGCTGTGCTACCCACTATGGTTCTTCACTTTTTTTGCTTAAATATTATCGTGTTGACTTTCTCTTTTGATTGGCTGTTGTGTACTCGAAAAAAATTCCGAGAAAGGAACAGTGGTGAAAGTTGTTTTTTTCCTTTTGAAAAAATGACTATGAGACTCCGTCAACTTTTAACAATAGGAGGACCCGGATTTGATTTTGTTTGCCACACGAGTTCAAATTGTAAATGGAAACGAGTCTTGCCGTGGTGGTGCTGGGGATTCAGAATTTCAGTGTCGAGTCGAAAATTCTTCTGACAAATGAGATCCCGTAGATCCAGAATCTAAAAGCTTCTTCCCTTCGTCTGCGTTCGTTTCATTCCACACATCGCTGCCCAAAACTGAGTTCAGGTGAAGCTCATATTACGATTACGGCCCCCGATCTAATTTCGAACCAATATATCCACCATTTTGGTTCTCGTCAAGCGGCAGTGGTGACGGTATGACAGGATGATTCGCGCAGTTACAGAATTTCAAGGTTTTAGCTCTATAAAAGGATTGAGTTTTAAAAGTACAAAGGAACTTTGTAGGTTTAATTTGTGACTAAAAATGTTAGTCATTTGTGAAATTAAATCCAGGTGGGAATATCAAGGAATTTGGATGACTCTGCCCCGCCCGTGCGCTTGGGACTTTCACCCTGAATCTGCAATGTGCCCTAGTCAGATGAAAGGAATTAGAAATCCAATCCAATATATAAAATATCAAGTGTGTAATACAAGGACTACTCCTTTCTAGAATTACTGCAACAACAAGTGCAGCCTTGTGTATCAGATAATTTCTAGGATTGAATTCTTCAACAAGAACGTGAGCACCAGGAAGTCTTCGGGTGCCTCTAGTCCTCCATGCATTTGACATCGACCGAGATCAAGTGCCACCGCCGTATAAAGATTCTCAGTATATCCATCATAAAGGATATCTGATGCGGATTCGTCGTCGAGTTACGCAACTTCAGATGTAGTGGTGCATCTCCGTGTGACGACAATCGTCGTCGTGCGTATTGGTAATACAACACCCGTCTATACATTAATGACACCAATATTTCCGGTAATCTCCGGCAAACATAAAAACAAACACGCCGGCCGGGCACACTTTCGATTTTTGCATTAGTATCGCACCCTGATTGGTTCCAGAAAGCATCCTTAGTAAAAAAAACAACATATTAGAAAGCCCTTATTTTCTTCGTCGCAACATGGCGTCACTTCTTGCCTAATGAACCCAAATCAAAGA